>VZRL01004010.1:238646-279259 GCA_013397895.1 Origma solitaria | reverse complement strand
AAAAAAGAAAACCACACCAAAAAACCCAACTAAAACAAAAAACCACAAAAAAAGCCCCAAACCGACACGACAACCACAAACCCCCCCAACTTCTTGTTTTTGAAAACTAGCATGAAGTTCAGCTTTCAAAGCAAGGGAAACAGTAGAATGTGCCTGACTAGAAGCACAGAAATTGCTATGCTGGTTTGCCTGCACTAAGGATAGAAGAAATAGATTTATTGTAAGGGTGGTGAGGCACTGAACAGGTTCCCCAGAGAAGCTGTGGATGCCCCACCCCTCGAAATGCTCAAGGCTAGACTGAATGGGGTTCTGAGCAATCTAGTGGAAGGTGTTCCCACTGATGGCAGGGGGTGGAACTGGATGGTCTTTAGGGACCCTTTCAACCCACACTGAATTTAGTCAGCAGGAGACACGTTTGAGAAACAAAGACACACATACACACACAGAGGGAATAAATACCATGCAGTTTAAGCTGTGAAACTTGGGGCAAATCTTTATTTAAACCAATACAGGATATTGGATAACAAAATTTTACTGTAATATAAAAGAGAATAGAGCAATTTATGGGGCACTTAAAATCACATTTGGCTCAGAGATGTTGTAAAGCGCAAATGGTTGGAGAATAGGAAGTACCAACATTAAGCATCGCATATCCTCATCCTGTTCTTATACTTTTCCTTAGGTATGAGTTTCACTCAGAGGGAGAACACTTATGTAATTTTTACAACATTCTGGAGTTATCAAAATCTGGTCAGGTATTTTTATCTGGCTAATTTTCTCTCAGCTATTCACAAATTAATAGTGGAATGAAGTGGCCTAAAAGTTTTCTAGGGTAAGGATGTACTAAATATTTTCGAAATAGGATGGTACCTTGGAGGAAAAGCCTTTTCACTTACATGATGCTACTACATGCCTAAGAAAAAAGCTCTATAATAGGATGGCTATGAACTTAATCTTATTTTTAAAAAACTTTGAACTTCAAGATGATGTTTATTTAGGCTAAGGTTTTTAAAACATATCCACTTAAAACTAATTTTCATGTGACAAGGGAGAGCAAAGTTGGAAAGAACATCCATCCAGTAGTAATGGCCAAAGCACTAAGCTGGCCTGACAGCTATACGTGCTGCAATCAGGTTAAGCATTGAAGCAGCACCTCCATTTCACTCCTAAGGGTAGCTCAATATGCAAGCTGGATTGACCTCTTTTACATTTCTTTTTATTTGACACTAAATAGTGTAAGAGATAAAGTATTTTGAACCTTGCTGCAAATCTCAGAGATGCATACCAGACATTTATGTCTACAAAATGCATTAAAATAACTATATTCTGAATCAGCATTTTCTCAAGTTACAAAACACATAGAATGGTTTTGGTTGGAAGGGACCCAAGCTCCCTGCTGTGGGCAGTGACACCTTCCACTAGACCAGGTTGCTCAGAGACCCACCCAACCTGGACTTGAAAACTTCCAAGACCAGTGCATCCACAACGTCTTCAGGCAACCTGTTCCAGTGCTTCACCACCTCACAGTGAAGAACCTTCTCCTAATACCTAATCTAAACCTCAGTTTAAATCCCTTGCCCCTTGTCCTGTCACTACACATTCTTGCAAAAAGTCTCCATATTTCCTGTAGGCTCCCTTCAGATGGAAGGCCACAACTGGATCACACCAAAGCCTTCTCTTCCCCAGGCTGAACAATCCCAACTCTCTCAGCCTTTCCTACAGGAGAGGTGCTCCATCCCTCTAATGAACTTGCTGGTCCTCTTCTGGACTTGCTCCAACAGGTCCATGTCCTCCCTGCTGGGGACCCCAGAGCTGATGCAGCAGTGCAGGTGGGGTCTCACCAGAGCTGGGTAAAGGGGCAGAGTCCCTCCCTGGCCCTGCTGCCCCCGCTGCTTTTGGTGCAGCCCAGGACACATTTGGCTTTCTGGGCTGGGAGTGCACATGGCTGGGTCATGGTCAGCCTCTCACCCACCAGCACCAACAAGCCCTTCTGGGCAGGGCTGCCCTTGCTTTGTTCATCCCCAGCCTGTGCTGATCCTGGGGATTGCCCTGGCTCAGGGCACCTTGCACTTGGTCTTGTTAAACCACATGGGACTCCCATGTGCCTACTTCTTGAGCTTGTCCAGGTCCCTCTGGATGACATCCCATCCTTCAGGTGTGGCAACTGCACCTCTCAAGCTTGGTGTCATCTGCAAATCTGCCAAGGGTACACTCAACCCCACTGTCTGTGATTAATAAAGATATTTAATAACACTGGTCCCAATAAGGACCCCTAAGAGAACCACTTGTCATTCATGTCTATCGGGATGTTTAGCAGCATTCTAATTTCCATTCCAGTAAAGATGAACTCATCCAAAAAATACTCAGTAGGCCAGAAAATGATAATTTGCTGTTCTCTAGCACAGAAATCATGCAAAAATTAGAAGTCAAAAAAATGCTCATTAAACACCACAATTGCTAATATAGCAATATATAACTGATAGAGAAAATGGCATTTTTATGAGTGTAGTGAACAGGTGAGACCATTTCTGGGTAAAAAGAGTAGACTGTCACTCAACTAACTTGCATACCTTGAAAAAATAAAGAGCATTTTAAGAACGCAGGTTTTCTTTGGACCTGAAATAGAAATAGCAGCTTTCTGAGAACCACAATATCCTGCATTGAGTAGCACATGGAAAGTAGTGAAGCCTGCAATACCACAGCAGGTTTATCTTTAAAGCCGGCAGCTTCATCATCCCCTAGGAACGTGTGATTACCTAAAGAAGAGTTTGAACACACAGTATCTTGCCTAATTTTTTCAAATAAATCCATTTCTCCCATAAAAGATATTACAGCTACCTACTAGGGTTTGGTCTGAACAATCTCTCACTTCTATTAGTAAATTAAACCTAAAATTTGAATTTCCCTGCTTCTGAATTGCCTTTTTAAAGAGACTAGTGTCAAAATACAGTTCTTCAGTAACCCACCATGATCCCTGCAAGAATCTGCTGTAAGGATGCTCAATGGAAACTCTGCTTGGATTTCTATTTGTGGTGCAGGGCACTGTGCTACTTACCAAGAGCTAAAATCATCCTGATGTTGTGCTGTGCTCAGAAGTGGGTTAGTCACAAAATACCGCTACAAAAGCCAACTGTTCCTGGCGGAATTTCCACCAAAATATGGTCCTGGCCATATCTACTGCTTTCAATAAGCAGAAAGAGGTGATGAAAACAGACACACCACAAAGTATTTTAAATGGAGGTAATATGTAACCTTGTAAGATATTTGTACATATCCCCCCAGTTTCCATTTTTACACTTCTCCAAGTATCTACTGTACAAATAACTTCAGTAAGTATATTTATTAAATTAATTTGATCTAATAAAATTATGTATGTAAAAAACCCAACTGTATTGATATAAACATAAAGGAAGCAAAGCAGTTGCCAACTCCAAGGTTTGTCTTCATTTCAAGTAAGAGCCTTCTCAATCATCAGAGAAGAAAAAAACCCAAAAACAAACAAACAAAAAAAAACCCAAAAAACAACCAACAAAACCAAACCAAAAACAAACAACAAACAAAAAAAGCAAAAAAACCCCATAAAAACCAACCAACCAAAAAAACCCCCAACAACCACACCCACCAAAAAAACCAAAACAAACCAACATACCCTAAAACAAAACACAGAAAAATCCCAGTGATTTTCCATCTGAAGTGTTAAAGAGCCTTTAACTGAATTTCAAAGCAGATCTAGGGTTTTATCCGCCTGATTAAGTACAGCTTTTAACAAGTGAAGTTGTAATTAGGCATAATGATAGCAGAACAAGCAAAGTTAGAATAATGCATATAAATTCTAACTTAAGAAGTGGTCCACTTTCATAACATTTCATGCTCTTCCTATTCATAGAGGGTTATTTCCCCTTCAAGGCGCTAGAGAAACCCCAGCTCTTTCTACAGCACCTGTACCTGCACAAGAATTTCTTGCTAGGAAGACAGCCACAAGTACCATGCTGGCTCAGAGGGTGCCCAGGCTCTAGAGGCACCAGTTTTTAGGATTTCTGGAGCATTCAGGAGGTTTCGTTCCAAGAGGCTTATAAGAATTCGATCCCATATGGTGTTATGCCAAGAGGCTGCAATGGAGAGCTACAATTTTGTTCCTTCTGAACTGCTCAGCCGCTACCAAATACAGTATGACTGACATGTTCAGGGCTTCGCTGAACTTTAATCAACACATTTCTCTAAAATATGGAACCAAGTCACATAAATAAAAGTTCATGGGAAACCTCTGTCAAAACCAAGATAGGAGATGGTGTAGAAAAGGTTGGGCTTGACTTTAACAACCTTGATCTGATTTGAACATGGCATTTAAATTGTATGGGATAAGAATACTCCCAGCAAACAGTGTACATAGCTAAATCAAGAGCCCAACATTGATTTTAGGCAGAGTATTAAAAAATCCTGCACAAAGATCAGTTACATGCCTTACAAACTTGTGCTAATCCTTAAAGAAAGATTGGCTGGGTCTAAAGGAGAATCTAAAATTACACTGGATACTGACGCATCCAGTAATAATAACAATGAAAAAAATCTGTAACACTCCCATTCAAAATGGAAAACCCAACATACGCAGCATATGCTAGCTAAGAAAACACTTTTCAATGTCTCAGCAGTATTCTGCCAAAATAACAGAATTATTGTATCTTTTGTGTGATTTCCATTCTCTGAGGAACACAAAACTTCTTCACTGTTCTTTGGTTATTCACTTTCAACTAGTAGCAGATATTATAGAGAAAGCTAGGGGAAAAAAAAACACTGCTTCAGATCCACAACAGAAGACAATTATGCTAAGACATTGTATCTGTAATTCCTCTAAGCGAACATGTTTTAAAAAAAAAAAATCATTAAAAAGAGCTGTTTTTCACATAGATCAGTTTGAGAATTGAAATTCAGGATTCAGTATTTTCTAAATACTTCTGACACTAAATTCAAGAGCACAGACAGTGAGGTACAAATCAGCTCCTGTGGAAAACGATCCACAGACATCCAGACTACAAAGGATTAAATCAGCCACAACAAAAGAAAATCCAACCAACAACAACAGCAGGGCAAAAACAACAGAGGCATTGACTGCTTGAGTAGAACAGAAATGCTTTGCCACTCTCTCTCTTCGGCAGAAGACACTAACTCATCATACATCCAAAATTCAATATAATTTTTTTTCTACTATATTCTATCCTTCCTTTAGTTCTTTTCCTCTTCAGCCCCCTTCCCATAAACTCCCTATAATTCCAACCCTGTTTGTGTCACAGCATACAGGCAAATCTTTTTGCCTTCTCAGATTCTGCTTCCACAAACCCCTTCATTCATATCCACATTAGCATCTTTACTTGCAAATCCACTTTTTATTGCTATCCTTTCACCTGAAACAGCTTTCATCTACTCCCCATCTGTCTTACAAAGCTTTCACCATACCTATTCAGCTGAAAAACTTATTTTTTTTCCCACAAATCACCCTTATATGGATTTGCATCCATATTCTCTCTTTACAGGATTCCAAATACGTTTTATATTAGAGAAGTAAAAATATTTGAAGGGCGTTGCAAATGCTATCTGTCCATATACGTAACATCAGAACATTACATGGAGTGATAACCAGACGCAGTTATGTAACACAGACTTATCCAGAAGGTTAAGGGAAACTCTAGAAAAATATTACAACACTGTAGGCTTTTTTACACTCATTCTCCAGGAGCCCCCAAAAAACCAGAATGTTCTTTTTTCCTCCACTGAAAAATATATTTACTTTTACCAACCTAAAGTTATTCTAGATGAGAAAAATCTCCCATGCTCCTCAAACTCAGGGTTTACAGGAAAAACAGTCAGCTACCTGGCATGGGGTTCTTCATCACCTTTAGCACAGAAAAGCATTTGATGTAAACTGAAATAATTTAACTCACCAATAAACGGAATTGAAGCCAGAGAGTCACCAGGTGGGCTGGAACTTGATGCTTTCCTTTCCTCTATTCTTTTTATGTGGACTTCTCTCCGAGCATCGTTAGGTAACCAACAGGTAGTGCCTGAGGCGGCCTCTTGGTCATTTACAGCAAGAATGTAGGACTGATGCCTCAAAGGCTGGGGAGTTTGGTGGCCAGAAGGTGATTTGTCCCTCATGACCACCGTGTCTTTGTCATTTCCCTGAACATCCATTTGCAGACTTTCAGACTCACGAACATCTTCCCTTTCAAAACCATGAATCTTTTGTCTGATGAAACCATCTACATTGTCAGAGGTAGTTGAACACTCACTTGTTGGCTGAACAAGTTTGACGGAAGCTGGAGACAGAGAGGAGGGCTGGATGGTTTTACCAGCTTCTGTTTTGTGATCTGGGGCACCTTCAGCTCGGATCCTTGACTGTTGGTTTAACAGACTGCTCTGATGCAAGTGATTTACTGTTCTTTGGTCTTTGCTGGCAATAGTATCCAGGCCCTGGTTAAGGGGGATGGATGGTTTTGCGGCATAGGGAGCTGAGTTCTTCAGAGAGCTACTTTTAGAACTTCTAGCTGGTGTGAGAGACAACCTCTCTTGTGAAACAGCTGCAGGTTTTGAAACTCCCCCGGGAGTTTGCAAATCACGAGAAGGCTGTAACATTTTAATATCTGGTGAAACTTTCTGAAAGTGAGAACCAGGCAGAGAAGCTCTACTACCTGTTCTCCTGTTGTCTGAAATATAAGCGCTCGGAGCAACAGGAAAATTTTGACCTCGAAGGGACATATGAAATGCATGTTGTCTAGATCTGTCATAAATACCTCGCCGATCATCTTGTTCAGTAAACCCTGTCCATTTGTAAGTCTTTCTCCTATCTCCATTTGCATCTGCAATCATATTGTCAGAATGAAAATTTTCTAGCACTTCACCCTGTTTGCTGAGATAATCCCATGACCGAGCCCTATGATTTCTAGCATTGACTGAAGGTGAAGTTAGAGTATCTTGTGAAGCACTTCGTGGCCATTCTTTCATCAACACGGGATCTTCAAGCCTTTCCTGGGATACACTTCTCTGCCGGATCTGGACAGACTGCGGAACCCTGTCGTGAGAGGTGCTCCTGCGCCGTACCTGAGAAGCAGTGCGGTTTGGCACCACCTGATTATACTCTGTTGTGCTCTGAGAAGCTGCCCTTAAACTATCTAACCTTTCCTGTATTGTTCGGGAGCCATACATGTGCATGCGCCTGTTATCAATGTACTCCTTGTAGGTTTTGTAAGTCTTCCAGTCTATATGCTGGTGGGAGGTTGGAGAACTGTAGTGATTAGTAGAGACTGAGGGCGAGTCTGTGGCTTGAGTAGAAGGTCTAGTGCTTGGGATTCCTTCTGGACACACTACATAATTTGAAGCTTTACTTGCTGTTCCAGTTGTATCAACTGGTCTTGTTATTGGAGTCTGGGGAAGTACAGTGGCAGTGGACACTAGAGATGGCGGTGATGTGTTCCGTGCTTTCAGATTGCTTTGATCTTTCAAGCCGTATCTTACTTCCTCTGTCCTGTGTGATGGACCGGCATGATTATTTCTGCAAGATGGCAAATCTACAGCCTTCTCAGAAGGCACAATAACAGTCCTTACAGTTTCGTTGCAAACACATACGGCTGTATTTGATTTTGCAATGTCTGTTGGTGATGGAGGCACTTGTATTTCCATTCTGTAGGCCCTCTCTGGCTGTGTCAATGCCCGCACTGGTCTACTGCCTTGCTGTTTCCCCAGTGAGAAGTCAGAGGGTAGCTTGTCACCAGCTTGTGCCTTAACAGAGGCTGTGGATGTCAGGCGTGGATAACATATTGGTGGTGGTTCAGGGATGTTGTGGGCATTACCACTGTAGGCTTCGTTGCCTTTCAGGTAGGCATCTTGGGAATATGCCTGTGGAGAGAAGATCAGGTGAGCATTCAGCAGTGAGGGAGATGGGAAAATTCACCATCTAGTATTTGCATGATCAAGCTTCAAGCGGGGGGAACACAGGTTCAAAATTCACACTCCCTCTAATTTTAGACAAAATGTTAGTTAAAAAGATAAAAACAGCATTCCATCCCCTTAGTGAGCAGAAACAGAACAAGCAACATCGTGACATACACACCCTCCCTCAACAATTAAAAATCTGAAATGATGACCAATTCTAGGAAATACTGCAACTAGGGCACTGAGGCCAGTTTCTCAACCCGTGAACACAAAACACAGTATTTTTGTCCCCCTTAATTTTGCTTTCTAACATGATACTTCACATATTCTTGCCATTTAAGCCTCCCATTCCAGCCTTCCCAGCTGCAAACTGGAATTTCACAGCAATCAATAGGTTAAAATGCTGCATAACAAATTCAACTAGTACTAGAAAATTCTCTATTCACTTAGGGTATAAAACAATTCTGTTCACTTAATGCAATACATATGAAAAGTACAGACAAATAAATATACATACACACACACACTCCTCTAAAGTGTCTGCTACGTAAAAGCTACTGTTCCTAAACATATATTGAATAAATTGAAGCAGTAACATATTGTTGTAAGCCAACACCCTGTAAGTCATCTTATATTTTACAGGAGACAGCAAGTACATGATACACAAATTTTACTGCAAAAAATATTAATGATACTTAGCATTTTAACTTTGAGGTACAAATAGTATGAAAATTCATACATATCCACCATTGTCAACGCACTATTAAAACCCAAACTGAAATCTCTAATTTCCTTAGTCCACTTTGCATCTTCATGCATAAGAACCCGACTACTAATAAAAAAATGGTTATATTACACTTACTATGTTTCTGCAGCATTTCTAAAAAGCAGCATTTGTCATTGTGAAATTAACAGAACATTCAAAATAATAAATCAATGAGAAGCATACAGCATACTTAAACATTATTCTATTATTGAAAAACTTCAGCATGACTTTGTTCAGTTTGAACATAATGAAATAAAGAGCCAGTGCAGAGCCTGCCAATGTAACAGAAGATTAAAATAATTTCTCAGGGCTTTTACACACTTAGGCGTGGTATCATATCACAGCATTTCCTGTTCAAATCATAACATGCTCAATTCCAGTATATCAGTGTGCTCTGTCTTAACAGCAGACAGTTATAAAAGCCCAAGTGCAGCTATAAAATTAACACGGAGCAAAGTAGAGAGGAGGGCGAGGCATTTACAATATTGCTGCAATGTTATACCGAGCATTAGTGAAGTGCAAAATATTAAAGCACACCGAGAGAGAACAGACCAAATAACACAGGCACAAACCACAAACCAAGAGATCAGCATTATGAAGAATATTCAGCTCAGGCTATCTAGCTCATTTCCAAACTTGCTGTTTCATATCCTTGCTTCTCACAAATCATTAAGAAAAACATGCCTTACAAAACCATCAGAGAAATGGCTACTGTACATTTCTTACCAGTGCTGTGACATCCTTTGTAAACTGCAGCTGGCAGAAAACAGGAAAACACAGTAAAAACTGCTTACAGATGTAAAGACAGAATTATCTTGTCATACTGATGTTGACTACAGCAAGCTAAAAATACAACTACACTGATTTCACTGGAAGGTACCAACAGACATAAAGGGCAGTAGAGCATAAAAAATAACTTCACCCTCCTTGTGAGCATGTCCATCTCAGGCTTTTATTTGCTCATTACATTTATCCTGTACCTTTACAGAAAGCAAAATACGTTTGTGCCATTTTGCCTTGGTGCATCCTTACAGCTGCCTGCAGAGAGCTCTGGCTCTGTGCAATGAGACTTCCCTTCCACTACAGCAACATTACTGTCTCTCATTTCCCTGGGCTGCTACCATCCATCCCTGCTTCCTGGTGACGAAACAACGGCTTTATTATGCATTTAAAACAGCACGCCCCTTCCTCACATACATCCGAACATGACCACAGACTGTCAGCTGACTGCAGCTGCTTTCACGCTGTACGTCTGAAATTAGAGGAATGATGCTGCAGAAACACTCTCCTCATGTGATTTGTAATTTTTTTTCCTCCAGTCATAGTAAAAATCAGGACAGGCTTCCACTGACACATTTAATGGAGGGAAGGAATGTACAAAGATTATAATTTCTAAACCTTTAAATAAATGGCTATTTAAGATCTTGATGGGCTTTAAGAATTATATAAAAAAATTGGAAGAGATGCTGAAGAGCCAGAAAACAGTTTGAGAGATCTTTCTGGCATGCAAGACAAACAAAAACCATCATATAGTGCCCCCTAATCAGAAAATAATTATCAATTTATATAGCTGATAAAACAGCTGATATTCCACCTTCTCTGGAATATGCACACATTACACCAACAGAAAATACACCCCATTTATGTTTTTGTAAAAGATTCCCCTGACAAACAATGCTTCATTGACTTTGACAGCAGAAAGGCTAAATTCCAAAGCTGGTGTGATCTGATTGTAGCCAAAGACTACAAATGAGTATAAAAATAAGTTCTCAGCTCTTGATAAAATTTATCACAGGTATTAAAATATAACTTTGTGAAGACAGCATTACCACAGGGTCCAAAATGAGATCAGCTAGGTTTTCTCCTTCCTAAAAAAAGTATGTTTCCATGATTGCAGGCATATCAAGACAGGCAGGCTGCCAGCTCTGTGTAAGACAGTGACTGGAAAAAAGGTTTTGATGATGGAAAGTGTATGTCTCCTTTCAACCTCATTTCATCCAGTACCCAAGAAATCACTGAAATCAAGCTGAACATACTTCCAAGAAGGAGAAAGTTTATAGAAGAGATATTTCCCAAAGAGTATTTGATATCTCTGTTTCATAACTCTGATTAAGGGCTTACAGGAAATACTACAACTTAAAAAGAAATGCATGGATTTGTCCTGAATAATGTCACACTGAAGGATGCATTATCAGCCTTTTTACTACGAAACATTTTAACTCCTTTAAGCATAAAATGAAATTTTTAGAAGAGATTTAGAGACTAAGAAATGCGAAATAACCAATATATTTATTTGTTCACATATTGCTTTGACATTTAACATATTTTGCAACTACATAAAACACCGCTCAAGTATTACTTTCTCTTTTTAGTTTCTCTAACAATAAATCCTGTGAAAATGCTACCTTAATCTCTAAGTGATTGCAACAGGATATATTTATTAAAATCTCATTAAGGTATGGTTGAATTTCAAGTGTTTATACTCTTTAAAACAGAAACCAAATAAAAAAAAAAAGAAAAGGCTTGCAACTTGAAAAAAAAAATAAATTAATATCCAGATTAGTGATGTCCGTGATTTAGACACCAGCCAAACAATTTCAGTTTCTACAGAACTGGATATTCAGCAGTTATTCAGAAGTCCCAACATGATCCAAAAATCAGTCTTGATGTTTTATGAGCTCTTTCCCACCTTCTCAAAACAGGAGCAGTTTTAAAAGACTGCCATACAAATGCAGCAATTTAGAGTGACGTTACCTGCTCTGATGGATAACAGCTCTGCAACAACTACTAGAAGAAAATTGCTGCTTTTACAGTAACAACTCAGCATGTTTCCAGTTATTGGGCACCACTTCTTCCCACCTTGCAATCTGGTTTTGTTCCCACAAAGTTTGCAAACTCCTATGGTAAAGGATTAATTTCTTACTGTGAATTTGTAGAACCATTAAGGGTTTAACTCCTAACGTAATACACTCATGCCATATGATAGGCAAAATACATTTTAAGCAAATAAAGCATTTTACAAGGTATTTCATTAACCACCTACACTTCAGCTGAAGTGTTTTGGTCCCACTTTCTCCCCCTTGATTTTATCTACCATCTAATGGCAGATGCTACAACAGTAACAGCCAAATGCATGAGGATTCCTCTGGGAATGCATCACGGTGACACCCTGTACTTTGAAGAGCTCAAACTGACCATATCCTACACCCCTTAGCCCAGATCCATGAAAACACACAGCCCTATATTTCACTAAGGATGGGTGAGCTTCACTACACTTCACTACAGGATGAATAACAACAGCGATTTCAGCAAAACTATTCACAAAATTGGTGATAAGCATTTTGATGAATCAGAAGCTAACGTGCCCAACTTCTTGCAAGACTGCACTCAAGGCATTTTTCTTTCCTTCTCCAACCGGTTTGGCTTCAGATTATATTTCTTTACTACTAAATTATTCTCTTCCCCAGTCCTAACTTAATCTCAGAGTCATCATGAGTATGGGAACTGCGCACCAGAAAACGCTTACAGCTCTCTTAAAAGGAAACACTTTCTAGTTAGTTTGTTCTGGCAAGAATGTTGGTAATACAGCTCAAGTGCTTTCATTTTACTCTGAGACACCCAAACACTACAGTCAGATACATTACTTGAAAAAAACCCAAAAAACACACACCCTTTCTTCCCAAAGGCAGGGCAATTTTAGTACACAAAATGTAATGCCTTAGGCCTAATAAATTTTATTTCCAAATACAAGCTGTGTAAGAGACTTTCTCGTAAAATCTAAATTGTGGTTAGGAGAGTTGATGCAAATGGTATTTTCTAACATATGCAGTGTTCGTAAGTCTCTTCTTCGAGGTCATTGTGTCTTCACACCACACCTCTCCTTCCACTGTACTTACTGCCAGAGCTTTAATATTAACCTCTGTGCACATTAGTAACTGTCAGTGCAAAATCTGGAAGTAAGAAAGTGCTCTGAGTCTCTGGACTAAATACATCTACTCAGGAAAACATCTCTACCTTTAATAAAAGATAAAGTGAATGAAAATATTTCACAGTCTGCCAATGAAACAGCCATGCTGCTCCACCAGGTCTGATGCAAATGAATGGTCCCAAGAAGAAAAACAATAAAAATAACAGTGTTTAACATTGAAGCCGACTGTGGGCAGACCCTGCAGCCACAGAGACAAGGTTACTGGGGCATGTAGAACTCTAGGATACATTTCCTCATTCAAGTTACTTTTCTTTTTGTTGCTGGTGGAGGGTTTTTCTTTCCTTTGTTTTCTTTTTTTTCTAATTAAAGGTGCACCAATGGCAATTTCAGGGTACTACAAGACCTTGAAAGCCACCAAATTCCACAAAAATTCTAAGTTCAGAAATGATAGTGCAGCAAACTCTTTTCTGTGCAAATCTCCCAATATACTGAAAATTTCCATATCACCTGACTAGAAAGAAGGAAGGAAAAAAAAAAAAAAAAGAAGAAAAGAGAATCTATGTTTCAATTGACTTTCAGTTACTTTCTTGGTCATTCCCATACAGGATTTTTGTTTCTCTCTATGTCAAGAGAGATATTTCTGTTCAAATGTGGTCAACTTTCAATTATTGATCTGCAGCTTCATTGGTCTGTAATTCTAAGGAATTAACTACTCTTACCTAACTTATCAAAAACACAGTAGTAAACAGTTCCCTTTTATTTCCACATTTACCTTTATTCATAGAATGCTCAATAACATCTTTCTGTAAACAAAACTGCAATGTTCTTTCTGGAAGGCTAGGGCACATTTCAACAGATTTATACATTAATAAAATTCAATCATGACAACACCTAAGACCAGAAGTAACCTCTTACCTTTTGGGGCAATTTCTGTAAGGAAATGGTTTTTTAGAAATTAAACTGTTGGAGGTAGGCTAAAAGTTAGGTAAGATGAACTTTTGAATGAGTGGGTAATGAGAAAAGTGCTAGAAAATGAAAGGTGAAAAATAAGGATGCCTTACCTATAGTACGTATGTTTATACACAACATAGTTATATAAATCTACAAAATAATATCTACATACATTTACCTATAATAAGCACTATATATAATGATTAATATCCTACATTACAAATAACCTTCCAAATAAATGGCTCCAATGCAGACCATATTAAATATACCATTTTTTCAAAGAATGGTGTTTTCAAGTGCCTGGTACTTAGAAATTCAGTGACTTGTAGGCTGTATTTTTTTTTAAATACATAAGGAACAATTAGCAAGTTAGTAAATTCCAACACAAACGTTCCCTAAAAAAAAAGGTCCAAAAATCCTGCATACCAAGGATGTGCTAACATACATGGTAGGCACAACAAAGTCTATTGACAAGACTCATAACAATGCTCACCTGTAAATAGGCTTAGAAAACTCAGTTTGCTCTATGGAGCATCTTTACATTCAGTATTTTCCACACAGCACAAAAACCTTTTGAACAACTGAAAAGTTGTCAAAATTTGTACAGCATTTTTACATGAAACTTGTTATCCAAAGGCTACAAAACAGCAACAATTTCATTGAATACACTTGAGAAAAATGAACTATTTGTAGTTGACCTAAATGTGTCTTCCCATTTGCATGATGCCAGTGGTAGTAAAACCTACAAGATACCAAAACTCTGTCAAAAACAGTTGAGAACGCTACAGAAATTGCATATAGATACATCAAATTTGAAACACCAAGGATAACATAATATAAAAATAATCCTCGTCTTCCTAGTTTCAAAATGGTCATATATGTAGAAATGTCTCAAAATAATCTCTTTTGATAAATTTAAGTAAACTAATCACAAACTTGAGGAGGAGCATGCAAAAAACCAACACATAAGCAGTTGTCAAAAGTTCAAGTTTTCATCACGGATAGAGATGTTTTAAATACTCTCTTCCCCATGCACAAAGTGACATTTTCAACATCATGCCAGTGAATAAAAATGACTGACACCGGTTTCACTAATGGGCAGGATTTCACATGTAATTCCCTTCCAAGAAAGTGCTGTTCACATGCCACAGAAGGCAATGGCCTGTGGATTGAACCACTTTATTGTTACTATTGATGAATGGATTTGAAGCCCTGTTTTCAGGGAACTCAATATAACAAGAGGTTCACAGACATATATGGATATTTCTGAACACTAAACTCAATGTTTATAAATAGCAAACTAAAGATAGAAACAAGCAACTGTGTTTCTAGCCATCAGTCATGAGCACAGGGGAGTAGACCGCCAAGTACTATAAAACTTAGCCCAACCAGCATTGCTCCTGAATATAATGAAACTATTCCATCCTCGCTGTGCTGGATATATTATTAATTAGCTCATACTACCATATTCAGGAGTGCAGAGAGTTTTTACGTTTTTACAGCATACTAGTATTTAACATCAGTTTACGAGTGATACTATCTCAAGACATCTACAGTGAAATGTATGACATATGTCAGAGAAAACAACTAAGTTACTTAACACTCTGTAATAGCTTACATAACTTCAGGTGTAAGTTTTTCCTCTATTAATAAGGGCCCTGTACCTTACCATTTCCTGTTCACCTGGCACTTACAGTGACAATCCCACTACCAAAATTACTGTTATCACTTATTTATGCAACTTCTACTTCATTCAGGAATAAGAATTCACTCCAGAATTTTTACATAAGATTTCTACAAAAGCTAATACAACATTAACCAAAAAAATAAAACCAGAAAAATAAAAAAGTATGCAGTTTCTTAGCTGAAAACAAAAAGTTACTGTCTTTTCACAGGGAGTGAAAGGAGTAACAATCTACGCTGTTACTTTGAAAATATTTTAAACATGGATCTTCAGCTTGAAGTAGAGCAAAGATCTTCACCAAATATTGTTATGAGAACAGTTTATCCTAACCATCTTCAGAGGAATTACATCGATTCTTCATTTTACTGAAGTTACAGAGAATGCAGTGTCTCAAAAGACTGAAAACTATTTTAGAAGTGCTAACATCCTTCCTCCTCTGTGAAGGCCTAAAACAGATAAAACTACAGGCCACACCTGACAGACTCCACTCTAAGATGCAATTCATTTTTGTCACCGGTTTCTTCACAAGTTGCAGCTCAGCCATCAAAGATTGACACTTGGACATGTACACACCAAAGTGTTCCATGACAGGACTGAATGAACAAACTGCTGCTGTCAGAGGTCATCTCCAACAGGCCCGAGAATGCTCAGTGCTCGGCCGCACCAACACAGGAAACACCTGTCCCTCCATGGCTCTCCTCTGGAAAATGCTGTGTGGAACTGGAAGCCTTCAAGAGAAGCTCACTTTTCCCCAAACAAATGCATCTTAGCAAACGGGAGCATAAAATCCTTCTGTATCATGACCCAGTGCAACAGTGAACAACTGAAGGAACTCACACAAACTATGGGTCAACGTAAAGCATTTTTTGCAAAATGATGACTTCACCTCTCAAACCTAATTCTCCTTCTATCTTCAACCGAGCAGTCACACATACAAAGTTCACAACTCTATCACATATTACACCTTAGAAGGAACTTTTCTATAATGACACCTGAAGATTTTTCATATATCCAGTCTTTTTCTAGAACTTCCACAGGCAGATATTTTTTCTCTTTTCTTTACCCCTCAATCTCCTCAAGGAGAACGACCTTCTTTTCTTTTTGCTAAAATCCTTTCCTAACTCAATGGCAACAATCATATTTTTTTCCTCCCCTCTGCCCCCATCTCACCTGTTGATACAGCAAGTTATACCCAACCAATTATTTTTCATCTCTACTTCTCCTGAAGGTTGTACTTCCTGCTTCACCAGCAGAGAGATGATGTGCCTAAGCCCTTTGCACCCAGAGAAATACAAATGTTTAACTTTAAAACTACAAATCCTACTTTGCCCAGATTCTTACACTGTTATGGCTACAAGACTGCATGAGATGCGTACAGCATTCAGATAATTTAAATGTTAGCATTATTCCTGCATTTATATATATTCACAGTTTCAATTTAAAAAAAAAAAAAAACAACCAGAAAAAGCAACCACCACCAAAAAATATCCCAACAGTTTCTCTCCCACTTATATATGCAATCAGAACTCAAACCCTGCCCCCAACGTTTTCAGTGTTGGATTACTGAAATATTTCTTTATCACATGTTCTCAAAATATCACTTATCTTCTAATAATCTTGGCTAGTTGTCCTAGATGGAGAGTTCCTGTACTAGCATCTACCTTCACTTTAATGCAAAACAAAGTTTTTTTGGTTTTTTCTTTACCCTTTAATTTGATCTCTAATAATGGAAAACAGCTACTGAAACCCATAGGTTTTTCTTAATGCCAAGACATCTTAATACTTCTGTGTGGATTACAAAATACACTTTTCCAACTAGTAACATGTAAATCTACCCTGCTTGTCATCTTCTCCTTTCCTCTGCTTCAAATTAAAAATAACCTAGAGCAAATCAATATATTAGATGTTTTTCTGATTCTTCACAATATGCACTTATGTATCATGTATTTTTCAAGGCTCTTTTGGACTCAGACTAAATGGGAGATGAATTATCTTACTACATATGCAGGACCTCAGTTCAAATCAAGAACAAACAGGCTGTAACAAAACATTTACGCCAGTCACAATTAAAAAATTTGGTAATAACCCTCAGCACATTCATCACATTGCTTAATCCACTAACAATTAGTGAGTTATTAACAAAGGCTTCATATGCTAATTTTTCAATTCAAATTCTTTAGAACTGGACAACCTAGTTAAAGGAAGCAATCCGATTCATGAATTCTAACATAAGGAAATTAATCCAAATTACAGTTAAAATATGAACAAGACGTATTTTTTAACATGCTAGAAATATCATGTGAAGACAGCACTCCCTATATTTGGATTCCCCTGAAATTTCAGGCATGGCAAGGACGTAGGACAATATCTAAGGACTGACAAGAGATAAATGCTAACTCTAATTATTTGCTGATAGCACAGTTCAAAGACTTTGTAACCAACAACAGAATATTTTTGTTTAATCAATATACTCTCTGAACAGAAGCTTCACAAACATACCAGTTGAAGGATGTCCTCATCTTTTGGCATAACACTAAGTTCCAATACGCTGTCACTGAAAGAAACGGAAAACAACAATATCACACATGAACTTTTGGAGATTTTCAATTCTTGTTACAAAGAGAATCCATTTACTTCCACAGATGAAAACTATTCAAGATCTCCAACACTCAGCTATTCTGACAAATACGTGACACAACAAAAATAAACACTGATTTCGGCTACAATCTTAGGAAGTCAGAGTAGAAGAGAAATCTGACTGCACCAATTTATTGAGCCAACACACTGGTTTTGGCAGTTTTGTTTCCTTTTATTTTTCTCCCTCAAGTCCGAAGGTACACTACTTGACTGGATGTTCTTGGACAAAAGCATATAGCAAATCTGTGAATAAAAGCTAAAACTTTTCTTTTTCTTCAATTTAAAACTGGTCTCTTAGCACTCTTGAAAATTGCTGTGGAGAAGTCATAACCACCACATCATGTGAAAGAGAAGCAATAGCAAGGCAAGTACTGACTTAGACCTTTCCACTACAACCACCTCCTAGCAGAATCAACTTAAACAGTCATCCAGATGACACCTGAAATATGGATGAAAAACACTTGCTATTCGTAAGTGCTGCATTTGTCAGTCTGAGCTGCTGAAAACAAAAGCAGAAGCAGCATAAAGATCCAGGAATCCGGATAGTTCACTCAGTGTGACTCACACACAAGCAAAGTTTCAATTTAAAATGTACAGTGTACCAGTTATCCAGTCGAGTATTTTAAAAACAGTGAAATCCACAGTTGACATCTACCAGAAATAATTTTATTTTCACAAGCAGGAGAGAGGCATATGCTTGTAACATTGGATACAGGATAGATGAATTTATTATCTAATCTGAGATAATGGAATAATCTGTTCACATTCATTAAATGTGAAGTGGAACAGGTACAGAGAAGGGCTACAAAAGACTAATGTACAGTCTATTATAACGAGGCTGAAAAAACAGAAAATGGAGATACTATGACTGTTATTTAGAAATCTCATGTGTCAGAATTAAAAAAGGATATTTAAAAAAGATGATCAGTATCAGCATAAGGGAAAAAAAAAGGGCATACATCCTAACTGGGTATGTCAGAAATTGGCTTATGTGTACTGGTCAGTACAATGCATTAGGTGAGGAAAGAAAAAAACAGCACAAACACTGGCCCAATTACAGGGCACACTGTGAAACCACTAAGAAGGACCTCAGTTAATTTCTGTAGAAAAAAAAGCCACCATCTTAAAATGTAATGTGTGATTTATTATTCTTTCTTATATGGAAAATGTTTCTATTTTGTGGTTCCTTTTCCATTTTTTTAGCGACCACAGACATAAGGCTGCATTCCAAAACAGCAGAGTAAGGGTATTTGGTTTCACAATCTTTTTAAACTATTATTCATTTTGGTAAAGAGTGTTCTCCAAGCAGCGTAAAACTTACTTTAGTCTTAAAACTGAAGATCAGCAGTGATTTAACGTTTTGTTTTTAAGTCTACACACATCTAGGAAAAAATAAGTTGTAAAAGCCTTGTGAAGACTTTTTTTTAAATACTGAAATTATAAGAAACAAGGGAGTATTGACTTTACATGCACTTACAATAGCATTTCTCATATTGACTGAATGCATAAACAGCTTGAGGCATTTTTAACAAAGTGTTCAGATTTCAGTTCTACACGTGGATAGCATGTACATAAACCATATCAAGCAACTGCTTACTTGCAGGATGAAGACTTTGGATGTCAAAAATATGATAGCATTGCTCCACCTGAAGTACTTTTTACATAAAGAAATATAATTTGACACAGAGCAAACCATACTCATTCAAGTATTTTGCATGTTTCCCCTCACCCCCCCTTTTTAAAGAAAGTGATTATATCCATTTACACAATTAACATCTTTTTACTAGTCATTCAGAAGACTAAAGGATTCAATTCAGGAACAATGTTTTATATATAATTCAAATACTTAAGCATTCTATTCCAGTCTGACGAAGAACCTTTTGGAAACAATTTGAATCCTCCTACTTTATATTTGTGACGTGCTCTCAGGATGTTTTTTAATTCTCATATTGGAAACAAAAAGTATTAAGGAAGACTTTTGGTTTATTATACTATATAATGTAAATGCAAATTATGAACTAAAAAGTGTTAGTAAGAACCATCACACAGAAATTGACAGTCTACACTGGAACTCCAGACACAGTAGTCAGAACTCTGAGATATTTATCGTTCCAATTACTTTCATTACACATTCTGAGAGTTAAATTTATATGTATTGATTCCAAGTCAAACTGAACCACTAAAGACTATCTCTGATGCATTATTTTGTATTAATGAAACAGATTCAGTAGCTAAACTCTGCACATTTCTGAGTAATCCCAACACTTTCAAGAAGAATTTGCACAGAGAAACTAGTGGAATAGACAATCATTCAAATTCCCCAGTTTAAGGAAAAAAGGGGAGGAGAAAGAGAAGTTGCAAATCAATATCTGTTCCTTCTTTTATTTAGAACCATAAATAATTTACAGAGTTTATGCTAGCAATCAACATATCTTCCACGTTGATTACGTATGTAAACAGAAAAGAATAAATTCTTTATGGATCAAACTAGCAACTGTTGGTAAAGAGTAGGAGATGTAGAGTTTCCTGAAGTCTAGTCATGATTAATCTTACAGGACTGTAGTTTATTCTAGCAATTCTTTTGAGGTGTGCCTTTCATCTCCCAGAGGAAATAATCAGTGTAAATTTAGCTTTGCTATCTTCAAGCAGAAGAAAATAGAAAACATTCTAGACACAGCTTGAAACTTTTCTGGGAACAATACAAAACATGGCTGAATTATATCCCATCCGTAAGTCCCACTGGAAGACAGGGGTATCATTTCATCTAAGGCAGCTACGTTCTGATGTCTGCAGCATTATATAATGAAGACAAGCAGCTAAAATTTAACAACTTTTTAGAAAAATAATAAGCATCTATGGAAATGGAGCCACAGGAGTAATCTAACAAAAAATCTGTAAGCCCAAACTGAGTTTTATTGCAAACAGATGAACAGTGAGTGATGGGAAAGCCCTCTCTTTACAGGGAAGAGAGGATAAAATGTGTTGTAACCTTAAAAACTACTCTGAAGATGAGAAAAATTATAGAAGAATAAGCATTTACAGCCATCAATACATTTGAATGAGCAATTAAAAACAATAAAAGTACAGCAATTAAAATGTCTAGAAAATCAACATACAACCTACTAAGAGTATGAAGGAAACTGTCTTTACTCATAAAGATTTCAGCTGACAACTCAGCCTTTCAAAAGGCCTTTCAGCAAGCTGCTTGCACAAGGCCTATTAAAGAAGCCAAGGTGTGCTGGATGAAAGATCAGCTAAGATACAAAACACAAAAAAACCTGTATCACTAGGCGTTTTTAATGTGAAGAGTTCAAGTACATTCAACAGTGAATTTGTGAAAGACCAACCTATCAAGAATTATTAAATCAAGCAATGAAGATAAAACCTGTGGTTTAGCAAGTTCCTGAACCAAGGATTTATAGAAAGTGGGCTGGCATTATCTGACCACTCAATCACTCAGTAGTTCCAGTGTTTTCATGGACTTCAAAGAAATATTTACTGAATATTATCATAGACGATAATGACTTAACAAACCATCAGTCTGGGCCACGTAGCAATGCTAATGCAAAAGCAGCATGCACCATAATGTAGTTTTACTTGCCATGAAATGGCAGCAGAAGAAGTAAAAACCTTATATTCAGAACAAACTGCTCTGAGCTCAAAAATATTGTTTTCAAGCAAAGAATAAGAGACAGCTGATTCTTCAGTCACATGAAAAAGTACTGCCTGTAAGCTACAAGATACACCTGATCTGGAGCCTGAGCTCTCTTTATGGATCAGAATTAATATTTATCTGTTTATCCTAAGAGGTTCAGCTGTAGACTTCCTGATGGCTGTATCTGCTGTATAAAATGCTCAAGGATACACATGACCTTTTGTTACAATCTTCTGTGATGTACACATCTGGCTCGAGAAAACAAACTGTTCTCTCCTAACAAACAATTGCATCCCTTCATCCTCCCTGCACTCATGGAAATGAGGGGGACAGATGCAGCAGTGTGCTGTACCGTTCCTGGTTGCACAAGATAATCTCTGACAAGGCCTTGTTCAGGTGTCCCCAGTCTATCCACAGTGGACAAGGGTTCAATTCTACTGAATGGCTCACTACCTACACTCCCTGAAAATAAACTCAATTCATGGGCATACCTAGAGTTAAGAATCGCTGACCACATAGGCCACTCAAAGCTGTGATTGGTCTCTTTCTTGGATAAAGAGAGTTAATTGAGTGACCTACATGGTTGGGCATGTAATGTCTTGGGTATACACTATTGTACAACAGTGCTGCTTGTAAAAATACAAAATAAAGAAACAATACAGAGCTAGTGTTATGTCCGGTGAAGGAAATAAAAAAGCCCATCTGTCCACCTCTTGTACAGACAGTACAAGACAGTATTAATGACACAAAACATATTTCAGTCTACCTTGCCCATCACATCTCTGAACACAGTTTTGTTGTTTACAAAAAAACCCCCAAAAAACCCCAAACAAAACAAATCCACAAAACACCTGAGATGTACATATTTTGAACAAAATCTTGATCAAAGACATCACTAAAATAGGAAGATCAGAATCTTATTTTTCCTGCTTCAAACTCTAAGCATAGCTAAGTCTTAACACACTACAAGCCACTAAAAATATGACACACAATGTGTACTTAGAAAACAATTCCTTCCTGCTGATCGTAATGCATTGTTTTGCCACATAACTCAACATTACATTGGAAACTTGTTGCTCTAGAACAGAAATTGACACCAAGAAAACTGTAAAAATGGAGGCAGACATGAGACATGAAAAGGAGTATCTAGACTCATGCATAGGCATGATTTCACAAGTGCTTGCGAGTTGCAGGAGCAGTAAATACACATATTTTCTCAACTCTGTGCAAGGTTCATAATTTGCTGCAAAAGAGAGGAAGGCAAAGACTTACTGCAAATGTTCTGCAGGTGTGCACTAGCATAAACCCTTTTCTTTACCAGATATGCTGATTTCTAGTTCTCAGATGTCATATGCAAGGTAGATTTTATAATCTTCTTTCCCAAGTGACATATGTACATCCACCTAATCTGCCTATTTTAAGTTCAGACTTCCTCTATAACATTTGGTGTTATTTGCTAACAAGGGATAAGTACTGGCAATAAAAGGACTGTGGTATAGTTCAGCACACCTATTCTCAAACTTTTTTCAGCATTCAGCAAATAGATGAAAAGAGAAATAATAAAACTGAATGTGTAGTATTATAAATTTAATAATAAGATAATTTTTCAAAACTCCCGTAAGTGGTCATTTCATGTTTAGTACACAGGAGGCGTGGTCCCTAATGAAATACTAGTATCTTACCTGTTCTGTATTAAAGCAATGACTTGAGAATATGTCTTCCCAATAACACTTTCTCCATTGACTTTAATAATTCTGTCACCTGTAGAGGGAAAAGTTATAACTGAAGTTAGTTTGTCTTGACATTTTTTTCCAACAGTTTTGATTTTGTACTTCTGTACCTCACAATAATCAAGAATATCAGTATGTTAAATTCAAGGTGAGCCTTCCGTAAAAATAAAAAAACCCCAGAAGATGCACAACACAACTACACATAACCCTACACAGGATGCCAAATTTCTCCTCTTTTCCCTGAACATTTTCTGATGTTTATCATACTCTAAACTTTCCAATTAATAACCCAGGAAGTCATAGAGAGAAAACTACAAGCAGCTGTAAACTGCACCAGAGGTAACACACACTGACAACCCTGCCCTATTCCTAAATAAATTATAAGTAGATATAATTCCCTGGATTAGCCCAGCTGGTCAGAGCAGGGTGCTAATAATGCCAAGGTCACAGGTTTGATCCCCTTATGGGCCATTCACTTAAGAGCTAGACTTGATGATCCTTGTGGGTCCCTTCCAACTCTAAATAGTCTGTGATTCTGTAATTTCGTTCCAGCACTTAACCCCAAAATAAAACCAAACTTTAACTCTCATTTTATAGCAGCAAATACTGCAATTTTGTGCTTCTTCCTTATTAGAAATAAAGAACAAACATTTTGAAAGACTCCAATACCTGCCTTCTCAGAATAATCTGGGCTGTTTCCAAGACATTACTGCCTATTCAGTGCACCTTGGACAATGGCAAAGGGTTATTTTGTATCCATACAGATCAATCTTTAGATCTAACATCACTGCTATAAATTTCTCCAAATACTTTGTTACACCTTCCTCATTAAGAGTTTCATAGACTCTCATAAATTAATTGTCAAATATATTGTGTAGAGCTATTTTTAGCTTGTGATGAAAAACCTATCCCATTCTTTTGACCAAATGGTATTTAAGACATCTCTGATCAAAAGAACAGAAAGGTATCTTGAATTTCCTAATGAAGAGAAAATGGTCTGAAGGATTACAGGCACAGACCTTCTTTGAGAACCTGCTAGAGGAAGAAGAACTGAAAGAAAGGACCTGTGCAAAGTGAGCCAAAGGGAATTGCTTTTTCAACACTGCTTTGAGAACTGAAAGCCCTTTTTGTGTTTCTGGCATGATCAAACCAAAGCAAGGAAAAAGCTGTTCATTCTGAATAGTCAGCCTGACTTGGAGACAATAATGCTTTAAACGCTCATGCTCTGTGGAGGTTCCCCATCCACACAGACTGTATGGATTAACAAA
The DNA here is from genome assembly GCA_013397895.1 of Origma solitaria. Lineage (NCBI taxonomy): Eukaryota > Metazoa > Chordata > Aves > Passeriformes > Acanthizidae > Origma > Origma solitaria. The sequence goes on along the minus strand of VZRL01004010.1, from coordinate 254,717 downwards.
CTACACAGATCTGACTTTTTAATTTGGTCTGCACACATAGCATAAACATCATGCAAATAAATTTGTGTGGTATTTTCTACTTTTGTAAAAGTTTACCTATTCCCTTTCACCCACTGGTTATGACCTTTTTGCTTGCCTGAAAGAACTCTTCGAGTTTGTCTCCTGCTTCCTAAGCAATGAAAGAAAGCTTGGTGGCAACAAGCTCTGAACCTGTCCTGCCAGGTCACACTGCAAAACTTCCCCAGAATGTACCAGATCCTCCTCTGGAACTTTAACTGGCTCGTTTCCAGGCTGTTTAAGAACAGCCTGTTATGTGGGCTACACTGCCCACAGATGTAGATCTTTACTCAGTATTCCCACTAAAAACTATAATTAGGAGTCTCTTTAGAGTAGGTCATATAATTTTATCTTGTGCAGCTTTTATTTTTCACAGAAGGAGACGAGATTACACTCAGCAGTGGAATAACTCTACTTGAAACATGCATCCAATTAACCTGCCTGGTGGGACACACTGGTTACATAAACGACATGAGCACAGACAACTCCGCAAGTACAACTTTGTTCTATTTCAGGCACATACAAGGGGAAGTCAGTGCCTGTAGTGCAAAAAAGGATACAGAAACAAGAAAGCTTTTTCTAATAGCTCTCCATCAGTCTGGTGGCTTGCTACATACTTTTGATCAAACTAGAAATGAATCACAATGCCCTTTTCACACACTTTTTAGTTCTTTATATTCTTACATGTATGTAAATGATAGAATAAAGACATGGGAGATGTAGCTCTGTTTTAGCTGTTTGTATTTCAGTATTTCTAGTATTTATGAACTCCAAGATATGTTATTTTTTAATGAAATGCCTCAGAGGTTAAGTATGGGGGAAGCACTACCTTTCTAACTCTAACAAAGATGATTTTACAGGAGTATTCAAAAATGCTTCAGAATGGGTTGTCTTATATTTAAGATACTTTTCCAACTTTTCCATATTGCTCAAATTTGCAAGAATATTTCAGGTTTTCTGGTGAGTAGCAGCCAAGTAAGATCCCGAAATAGAGCTCATTTATCATGGGTGATGAAACTTATATTGAGACTTTCAGCATTACAAAGGATCCTGCAGAAGTGAAATACAATTGACAAACAGAACTTCCTAAACTCATACTAAATTTTCAAATATTTTCCTTTGTGTGACCATGAAACAGAGCCAAGTTCTATTAGAAAAAAAAAGAAAATACAACTGATTCTACAAAAAAGGAAATGCATACAGTGTCTGTATCAGAGGTTAAACAATCTCCCTGGCTGATTACTCCCTGAGTGTTTTATAATATCAAAACAGAGATACAGTAATATAGTTCACCCTAAAATTCGTAAACAAGATATATTGGCATGACCTAATTAGATATAACTGCTATAAGCACTGCGTTTAAGAAGAATATTCTAGTTATTAAAATGTATTTTCTCTTTTTTTTTTGCACTTTATTCTGGGCTCCTAAATATCTCTTCTATGACTAAAAATAAAATATTCTCTACAGATTTCATCTCTCTCAATTTGGCAAACACTGAACAGAGCAGAAATTAACATGGTTCCTCTGTAAAAATTCAACATATGCTGTGTTTTTTCAAGCCAAAATATTTCTTTATATAATAGCAATCAAATTTTGCCAAAGTAGCCCTTCTCTAAATAACTATTTAAGGAGGAGTTTAAAAAAAACCCAAAATCCTTATGGTTTACAAGTAAGATATATCTAATACTGGTTTTAAACTGATCAACCTAGAAACTTTGTATTTCTTTAGGAAGAACATACAAAACTTATTCTCTTCCAGTCAAATGGATGTACATAACTGTTTTTAAAAAATATATCAACATCCCATTATTGACACAAGCACAAGCCTTTTATAGAACAGATGTTTTGCCATATTTTTAAGAAACCTGTGTCTGTAGTGGTCTCTATCTGTGTGTGTAATTGTAAGATTTTCTATTCTAATACAACTTTTTTCTTCCTTCAACTCTTAAGTGAAGGTATGACACACCTTACAAAAAAGCTCCATGTTTTCTGCTCTCCGGTTTGATTAAATAAACAACTGATCAGGATTTCGTACCAATAGAGAGACTTGGACTGTTCCTATTTGATCTAAAGGAGGTAAAGTAGAAAAATTTTATTTAATTTACAAAGACCTGAATGTTTTCAGATTATCAATTTGTCACGAACCAAAAGAAATAGGAGCTTACAGGTATTATTTTCTTTTTTTGCTTTTTCTTCACATATTTTTTTACTCTTTTTAAGATAATAAATCAAAAATACTTTAATGCCTTAATACGCAAAACAGTGCTTCCAAGGTGAAAAACACTGCAGAACAACTTAAAAGCTTCTGAAGGAATGAGCAAGGTTTAAATGGAAGACAGAACTCTATGTAGTAGCAACTTAAACTGTAAGTACTTTATATCATGTACACAAACATGCTATTGAACAGTACCTGTGCACAGCCCAGCTTCAAAAGCAGGTCCGCCCTCTTTAACTTGTTTAACGAATATGGTATCCATTGGCTCCAGTCTATTTCTTTGTTTTCCTGAGAAAGAGAGAATATCTCTTAATAGCATTCCATTATAATGCATTACAATGTTTTAATTCGTAAATATTTTGGGATGCAATCCTGCCACATTCATAGACACACAGAGAAAGAAATAGTAATGTATGGGAAACTGAAAAATAAAATTTTTAAATGTTCCCTTAGAAGGAAAAAACTTAACATTAATTTACAGTCCTCATGGACCACAACGCCGATTTCCCAACAGTGTTTTTCAGAAGTGCCAAGATGAAGTCTAAAGTTTCCTTGAAGATTTAACAAAGTTTAAAAAGAAATTTATAACTCAAATTACATGCACAAGCATATGTTTGCCCATGCTGTACATACCTGTATATACACACCTTAGAAGACCAGCTACAGTAATAGAAACCACGTACAGCTGTATTTTCTTGCTTTCTCAATACACACTTTAATTTCTATGCTTCCAGAAACACAGGCACCTTGTGCTTTTACATGCCTGTCACCAAAGCTAAATAATTCTTTGTTAAGTAGCCACAGCTTCTGAAAATCGAGATAGGAGGGTGGGTGCGTGTACAGTACAACAACCAAAAACACAAACAAAAAACTCCACGGTTATACTGCAGGTTAAAATACACTATTGCTGTCCTACATTTGCACACAGCTGAAGTATGCCATTTGACAGCATCTACACAACTTCATTCATGGAATTATTATGCCAGTGAAGTTTAAAAACCAAAACCAAACCACACCCCCCAAAAAACCCAAACATGCAACAACCCCCCAAAGAAAACTACCCAGAAATAATGAAAAATAAATAAATAAATAAATTTCCTACATGGCCCAGGGCTCACAGAACCACTGGAAGAACCTGAAAGGCTACAGCCAGATATACACAGTCTTACAGTGCCACTGCTGCCTTTGACAGCCTTAGTCCCCTCCCAGCTCTTATCTCCAGTTACTATCCCTGCTCCACACTCTCAGCTAAGGAGATGCCACCTTTGGAGCCTACAGGATGAGCCAGCCCAGTGAACTGACATGACATGAAAACAAGCTGGGTCTGTGTTCCAGTTTAGCAGGAAAGTCTGGCATAGTGGAGAGAGAGGGGTTTAAACCGCAGGAAAAGAAGGAACAACACGAGAGAATAAAGGAATTGGTTAAAACTAGCATTGTTAACAAAAGAAACAACTCCTTAAAATTGGAGAATTAGATTCTAATCACTTCTGCAATGACTGACCTTTGACTTAGGCACAAACAGCCCTGATTTTGGAAGTACTTTCCCTACAGCTTTAAATATCCCACCTAAACATGTTTAATAAACCACAGCAGTGATTACTGAATATAAAGTGCCATCCTTACCTCTTTCTCAGTTCAGTTGCCATGTGGGAAAAGTTCATTGTTTGAAAAACTTTAATAAATTGCAGAAAACCAGATGTCCCTCTGACTCTGATTCACATTTTTCAGATACTAGTTTTAGCCTAATGCCTTTATTGTGCAGACCCTCAGTGTCCTGCCATTTTACCATGAAACAGTTTAACAAAATGGCTTACTCATATGGCTCCAAATGGCCTTCTCAAAATAGTTCCAGATTGGGAGCGAATAATCAAAAAGTTTATTTGATAGAATCAGATAAATACTATATATAAAGCAACTGAATCACCAATCAAGAAACTCCAGCTGGCAGCTCAGTCCCCGAATACTTAAAATTTGATTAGCAGGATACAGCTACAAGACATACAAAATGCTCTTTGTGAGCCAAAGTTAATATCTGTCATTTTTAATCTGCAGATTTAAATAGACACTGAACATATGATGGGTCTTGTCCTTTAAAAAGCCAGTAACATTTCAGCAAGTTCAGAGAAGCTCCAAGATTAATCTACCCAGATGCCATGAACAAAAGGTTGTTTTAATGGCTTACGAGAGTGAAGCTAAAATATGACCTTTTATAGGACCACCAAACATCCTTCCCAGTACTGCCAATTATCTTCTATTGAAGACACAAACATTCCCAGAAGGGGCAATAAAGATAAAAATAAAGCTCCCATGGCATATTTAATTTATCACACCTCAGCTGCCTTTATAAAATACTCTTGAAAGAAAATGTTAGTGGCCTACTGCTAGTTTGCTTAACACTCAAGTGCTGCTTTATGCCTTGTTCATACCTGAACATGGAAATCAAGAGGTCAGGCAGATAAGGCTACTCCCATTCAGTACGCAACACAGAACTCCCTAAACACACTTTCCACTTCTGAGTAAGAGAGGAAATGATTTATGAAGACCAGAGACTGCAGGCTTCCCTGACATCTGACTCCTGACCTGCTGGTCAGCTACACCGAGACATTACGGGCACTCCCTTCACATTTCCACAGCTATTTTATCAATCAGTTCAGAAAGATAATCTCACATTAAACTTGGTTCTTTGTCCTACCTGCAGAAGAAGGCTATATTAAACAGTCATTCCTATGCCCTAAAAGAGGTCAATCACCACCCTAAAGATCAAATTAGTGGTAAAAAGTCAGGATAAAAGGTTCAAAATGCTGATTACATTTGCAGGTTCATTTTACAACTCAGTAATATCCAAATACAAGTAGAAACAAGAAGAAATCTTAGAACTCTCAAGCTCTGGGAGATTAACACATGCTCCTCATTTCTCCTTGATCTTTTACATACTTGGATTCAAACCAAATCTTTTTTAATCAGTAACATATAAATGAACTTCCTTGAATACATAACCTCAAAATGTACATTTATACTTTGCGTTTGAAACTCAAGCAAAGCTAAGCAGTATTTTTTGACAGTAGAAGCTAACAGCACTTTCTTCAGACCAAGGGGGAATAAATCTTGCAGATGTGCACTCAATCATCACAGAAATAAATCTTAAGTGAAATGGATAATCTAATAACTCACCTCATGTCTCAAAATCTAACATTCACTACAGTCTGACTTAATTGTGCCTAAATCTCCATTTGGTCCTGTCTGCACCCAATCACCAGGCAAAAGCAAGACGCTGTCTAAAAATGTGAGCTTAAACTTCCCTCCTTCTAAACTCCACAATCTAGAACAGAATATCACAGCGCAACTTTCACACCAAGCTTTCCAGCTCTGCCCTGGAGTATTATCTGGATTCACGATTTTCCTTTCTAATACTGAAAAGCCCAATTTTTTAGAGCATGCCAGCAATTCCTTACACAGTGATATAACAAAGAACAGCAAGAGAAGCTCACGCCTCTAGTTTGTAAGACATGTCAGCCTTATTTGTGCTTTTCCAGTGCTCATTACAGCATATGATTTTGCCTCCTTCCTCCCTCTCCATATTTTTGTAAACAACTTTGTAATTGGGCATAAGATTGCAGAGTACCAGCAAATAGGACAATTTTTCCTGCAAGTGAAAAATAAGACATCATGCACACACAAAGTCTGAGCTGCCAATAACACACTCACATGTGCAAGGAAACAGCAGAGATGACAAACACAACTTATGTAAAAAGAACTTCATTTGTACTTCATTTCTCCGTAAATGTAGCTACAAAGGGAGATGTAGCTACACAAGGGCAATGAAAGGAAAAAAGCAAATGAAGATGGTAAGTATACAACTCAGCTGACCAGAAACTGAAAAGTTCATGAAGTTGTCCTTTTGCTGTTATCAGTTTTGTAAGTACACAAGAACTTCCAGCATGAGTAAATGGTCACCAGTCAAAATTAAAAGGCAAGTTATTGTCCAGGCAGTAGAGTAGTTTTGCTAACCGAACTAAAATACTCCTTGCAGTGCAATGACTCCCTTCAATGGTGTTATCCAAATGAAAATATAACTTCAGCATAAGGAAACTGGTGTCTGAATTTCTAATCATTCAGAATCATCAGAAATAAGGAAATAAAAATAAATCCCCAAGTACACAGAAGGCTCGAGGCAAAAATTCATTTGCTTGAACAAGCATAGTAAGGAATCAGGAGAGTCTTAATAAAAAGGCCTTTGGGTCTACACAACCGAAGTTAAGAAAAGGTAATCTGAAGAAGCACAAACACCTGTAAATCAAATGCGAGTCAAATATAGAAAACCAGTTTATTGCAGCAAGGTTTTTCTGAGCTAATGTGTTTTACATAATTCTATACAAATCTTCTAATTTAATAATATACTACCTGCCACCTCCAATAACCAGTCAGATCACAGTAAAATCTACAAATTAAAATTAGTTTGTTTTAAAATTAGTCTTGTTTTAACTTTTGTTCAAATAACTGCAAAATAAAGACTTTATTCATAACACATATCATGGAATCATTTATGATCTAACCTTTATACTACCTGGATCTATGAGCTGAGACTTTAAGTCAATAATGTTGCCACAGTCTCACAATAGAAAGCAAGTCTCCCATTGCAAAGTCACAAGGAAGCTCTCCTGAAAATTGCTTAAGAGGCCAGAAGTGGCAAAAGGGAACATGTTGCACTAGCAACTATCACATTTACAAAGTAATAGAATTCAAACATGCTCTCCTCCTCTCCCCGATAAAAGGGAATATTTTAAAAAATACTACTACTTTTAAACAGAACAGTAGAATCAAGACTAGTTAATATTTAAAACTGACTTACAACTGGGGGGTCATATTCAGCAAAGCTTCTCCTAACTCCCCCAAACATGACATAGAAATCGATTTTATCTATGTGCCAATTCTAACTTAATCCCCTAAAAATCTAGTTTGAAATACAGCTGCTACAAGGAACATAACTAGTATTATATTAAATGCAGTAACTACGACTTAGTTTTTAAACTACTCTTTGCAAACCAGACAGTATTACTGCACTGCCTTATGATTCAGCTGGAAAACAAAACGACATGGCAGAAGTTCTACTATCAAATCTACCAACACACTACAACATAGCAACAAGCACTTCATTCCTTTGAAGTCATTAACCTTTTGATATAAAACACAGTCAGAGTAAAACACCTGAGTCATAAAGACTATAAAAAGGACAACCTTTACATTCTGAATAGGAAAGAAAAAAAAGAAAAAAATATCTCATGCTAAAGTGCAATTGTTGACAGAGTTCTTCCTTTCTTTTGACCTGCAAGTCTTGGGACACAGTATAATACATACTTTCTTACAAAATCTCTCCAACCTCGCCACTGCTTAAACATATACCATTTCTCCTCTTCCTCAAAGGGAGGGAAAAAAAAAATCTTCTTCTCAGGACAGCTGAACTGTGCTTAGAAATCCACATAACACAACGATTCAATAAAGTCTACAGAGGTTTATAAAATAATCTTTTGTAGAACATTTTTACTCCCTGCCCCATGATCAGCAGACAGCAAAAGGATGAGTTTCACTTTTATATTTAAGAAACCAGCCCCATGAAACACCACAAATTAGTCAAGACAGGCTCTTATGTAGATCCTTCTCAGTCTCCAGAAGGAGGAACATTCCTCTTGAGCATGAAGATCTACAAGTATGCTTTTGGGTATCCACAGCATTTGAACTCCATTGGTTCAACAATGCTAAGTGGCACTGATTCTTGGGATGCCTTTCAGGCAAGAGGCGAAATATATAACAGATACAGCAGGGCAAATGCTTCAAATTGATTACTCAATCAAAAACCTGTTAATCATTTCCCAAACTACTCAAAAAGAGATTGTTGAAAGTACAGCAAAACTTACATTTATTAACTGTGATTTCATTAAATTAAATATAAATCACAAACTTGTCATGATTACATCTAACTGAGGGAGTCCAAATACAGATATTTCTGTATATTGTAATCTGCAAACTGAATTTCATACATAGTAAGCCTTTCTCCACTAGCAATCCACTGTGGAAAAAGAGCCCAAAGGTCCCTGCCCAGCCCAAACAGAGCTTATCTCACCCACTATCAAGTACAAAGCAACTCACCTGGGAAACACTAGCTGAAATACAGTGCCAGGGATGAGCCTCTGAGAGAGGATGATAAGTAAATTAGTGCTGTTGAGTCATTTAGCAGAGAAACACCTGGCATTCAACTCTCTAACACAGGAAAAATACACTCTTATTTCTCAAAGCACCTTTGGCATTTTGATTAGGCAACTCCAAGATGGTATTTTTTTCTTTTGCTTACCTTTCTGTTAAATCATTTGACAAATACAACCTCAACCCAATCTTCATGTAGGGAGAGAAGATGAGAAAATAATTTGGCAACGTTATGGAAAATATACGACACAGTTTCAACTTAGTTACAAACTCTCCAAAACTGTGTTTTCTCATTTATTCAATTCTCTCAAATCTCAAATGAAACCTTTTCAAGTTTAAAACTTAATCTATGATTAGTCTGGGGGATTTACTATAGAGCAATACAGTTTTCATCTGAAGCAGTGAACCTATGGACTCTCCCTTAAATCCGTGGAAATTACATTCCGTGTTTTTATTAGAAGTCAAAGATTATTTGAACTCAACAGTAATCACTGAAAGACATTATACATGTGACAAGTTGGAAGACGAATCCACTGGATATTCTGGATGTATTATAAGGGAACAAGGAATCATTAGGCTCTGGTCTCAGTGGAAAACTAAGTGAGCCCTGTTTTAGCATTCTCAACATTTAGGTGTTAAAAAATTAACTTGGATCAAAAACCCACAAAAAAGGGCAATTTACTGTGCCCCTATCCTAAAGCATTAGTGTTACATACCTCTTGCCTCTTACTCCTAATTCTCTTATATACCTTGGACTGTATCACCCCAGCCATCTATGACCTATCCAAGTATTCTTTTTCACATTCATTCTCTTGTTCCTTATCTACCTTGCTCCCATCATCACAGGCACAATATGTTTATTTCATAACAGATTGAGCTGATAGACCATGATGTTAAAAACCATGGGATTAAATTAAATCCTGGGAGAACACAAACTGCATTACAGATATCAACGGTCTGTTTAAAGAAATCAAACATTAAAAACTCCAGGCCTTATGTAAGCAGAAGTAAGAAAACAAGAGGTTTTCCTGCATTTTTTCCACCTTTCCCTCAAAGGCTCTACCCTGTCAAAGCAGACTTGCACAGAGTTGAAGAAGGCCAGGTAATAAATTGCAACTATTTACTGTAGACAATTGAAGGGTAGAAACTTTAATACACACTTAGGCATGTTACTAAAAAATTTTAAAAAAAAAAAGCCTGGTGATCAATGTTTAATATTCTAGAAATCCCAATGAAACATGTCTAAAGTCTCATTAACAAGTGCACACTAAGTCTCTACAGAAAAGGACACTGAGCAATACATCTAAGTTGCCTTTCATTTTTACAGGAAAAGGAGCTCCTAGTTGCTGTAGGTACTTCTACATAGAAATAAAGATAAAAGTACAAAAAGCAAGAACACATATTAAAAAAAAATATAGTGGATTATAGTGATACTAGATTCCCAGGTACTGTGTTAGAAACAAAAAGCTTAGTTCTATTGCAAGATCAAATTTTTTTTCAGTCTATTTCTTTTATACCTATCACTTTTCACTTTAATTATGATCACCAACCCAAATGTTTTTAAAGGAAAACATGTTTTAGGACAATATACAAGAAACTGCCTTCATATGTACAAAACTTGTATTTTGGCACCTACAGTTTTTAAGTAAAGTTTGAAGGATAACAAGATACAGAATCATATGAAGCACACAATCAAATGGCACGAAGAAGTTTTTCTTCAGCACCGCTTACCATGTGTTGACAGTGCAAGTTTTTAATAGGTATAGGTATTTTTCAGTTTGGCTCCAAATATTCCTAATATGCTCTCCTGGGAGACTTCTACCTGTGAGACACCACTTAAATAAATGAGTATTGAAATAGGGCAACTCCAGAAAATAGGAAGACTGGCAAAGTGAGGCAAACCATCCTCAAAACACACAAAATAAATACTCCAAGTTATTTCTTGGAGCAATAACTCCAAGAAATATATAATATAGGCTGGTCAGTATAACAGAAATTCTCTGGAAAGCAGCAGAAGCTGATAAAAGTTTCCAATCAGTGACCAAAGAATCTGTTGTGGAAAATCTGCATCTTCTGATAAAATGCACCTGTTAAGAAGCATTTCAATGACTTGGCTTAGGATCAACAACCTGGAGCAGTGAAAGTAGGAAACGAATGGAAAAATTTAAAATAATAACTACAAAATATTTAGGGTAAATCTGCTGTGATGCCCTTCCAGCAGACAACAGGGTGCTGAAGTCCCCCACAAGGAGCAGCATGCACATATGTGAAAGATGCACCGCTTGTCTGGAGAAAGCCTTGGCTACTTCTTCCACGAGAGGGCAGCAGCAGACACCCACCAAAACACTGCCCACAAATCCTGACCATAGGCTCTAAACCAGCTCCCCATCCCCCCCCAGCCAGAGCTCCATCAGTCCCTGCTGCTCTCTCACAACTGGACCACAAAGGCAACTCGACCTCCACCGTCTCCCAGTCTGTTCTTCCCAAAGTGCCTCCACTCATCCACTGCAGCGCCGTGGCCCTCTCTTGTGAGATACCCTACCACCCCTCTGTGATGTGTGAGTGTGCAGGGGCTTCAGAGAGACCCTGAAAAAGGCATGAGAGCTCCATGGCACTGTCTTGTAGGCTCTCTCTTGCTCATGTGCACACACTTGAGGTCCCCTTCTGTCCCAGCTGTTGATAATATGGTGTCTCCTATCCACAGCACCCTAACCCCTTTGCCTGACAACCCAGTCATCTCCCTCCTGTGTCTTTCCTAGTTTAGAGCTCACCTGGACAAATTTGCATCACTTTTCGTTATAAATGCTTTCAAACTTTACTGCTTACCAAAATGAGGACGAATGCAAGCCAGGAGCTTGATCTAACTATATATGAAAATTTTATACCAGAACCTAAAATCATATAAAAATATTTCTTTCACTGTTAAAATACATCAAACAGGGTACATGTTTTTCTCTTCTGCCCTCTAGACTTAATTAGGTGCTCTGCTCCTTCAGAAAAAATATTCAAGTGCTCTCAATGAAAGATAATAACAATAGAGATGCTTTTCTCCACACTCACCTAATCAAATATATAAATGCTGAATTTGATTTAAAACCCTCATATTTAACAGATAAACTTAACCTTTGAGAAGGTCAAAGCATAAAGGGCAGGTAATTACAAGTTTTCACTGAAAACTGATACAAAAAAAGACACTTCTGCACTGGCACACACTGCCTCACAAAAACGAAACGCTTGGATCCCCTTAGCTCAGTCTTTCAGAGAGGAAAGCTCAAGCGAATGAAGTGAATTATCAGGTCCAAACTTGCACAGAGAAGTGTTTCTCAGTGGGGTGTTCTCAGTTGATTACGGCAGGGCTCGGCAGAGGCCGTGTCCCCCCCTGGCTGCAGTGCAGGGACGCGCCACCAGGGGGCTCCGGTGCGGCGCAGCGCTCCCTCCGCCAGCCCCGGGACAGACAGCGCCGCGCACAGCTCCGGCTGCCTGCGGATGCTTCAAAAAGCATGCTGATAAACAGCGCTTCTGCCAACGTGCCAAGGAGCTGCGCGCCTCTCCTGATGTTCCCCTCACAAGCTGCCTGCTCCCCTTACTTGGGAACAAGAACAACCTGCAGCAAAGTGAATAAAAACAGTTTCACCCCCCGTATGCCCTCAAAGGTTATGTCAAATGCTGGAGAAGTGTCTTACGGGCTTTGTCCCATTTTGCTATTTTTAAAGGTTTAATACACAAAACTGGCAGGTTAAGGTCTACTGACACCGACATCCTCAGCCTCACAGCCGTTTCTTCTCTTTCCAGGGGGACAAGTCCAACCTTCTCTCCCCTTCATGACGGCACTGTTACCTTTCAGAGTGTTTGTGCCCTCTGATGTGCACGTCAAAGGCCTATGTGCTATAAGTAAGCAATAGTTGAGCTATGATTCATGGGTTTAAAAGCTACACAAAAGTTTCAAAAAATTTGTTTCCACCTTCACAGGTCTCATAGCGAACCAAATAAATACTTGTTTACTGATGTTTCTCCACTGCAAAACAGCTCTCAAATAACATTTTAGATACAGACCTACATTACATCTTTAACTGCCTGAGTTCTCCCTGTGAGAACAAGAATATCACAGAACTTCTTTCTCCAGACCACAAGTGGTGTCTTCCACACAGGTCTGGCACAGAAGATCAACTCCCTTCCTCTCCTAAAGAAATCTGCCTTTTCTTTTTGTATGTCAAAACAGATAAAGGATGTTTCAAGTTTGGGGAGTGATAAAAAGTAGGAAGATATTAACCCTTCACTGTTTAACACACAGGTGATGACAGATGAGTAAAACTCAGAAGGATGAAATGGCTGAATCCATCTGCTTCCAAGAGAAAAGTAAGAAAGTTCAAATAAATTCGTATTTCACAGAATGCTTCTAATATATCACAGCTACACAAAGGAAAGGGAAACAGAAGTTCAGACACATTCTTTGTCTTCCAGCTAAAGGAGGTATTGAAAGGTACACTGAAGCTAGGTTCCATTCTTTGCCACAAATCATAACCCACCAGCAGAAACAGCACGCAGCCCATGCTCTCACCCAGCTCTGGGCAGCCCCAACTTCCTTAAATCAACATGGTTTTCACCCTTTTATGGAAACAGTAAGATATCAGCAAAAAGGAAGCATGGATGAGAAAACAGCTAAATACCAAAGAGAAATTTAAATTAACTGGGATGGAGATACAGCATAAATTTATAAAAAAATAAGTTCACGTATGAATTAAGAAAGGAAGCAGACACAAGCAATGTGAGACAGAGAAAGGTATGAAAATGGAGGGGAACTGACTGGCATAACCTAGAATTAAGTGACTGATCAATGAGCTTGATGCTCACACTGAAGTGATTTTAAATTTCAAGCTCTTAGGTAGCAATTCAAGTCTATTACACAGCTGAAGCATTCAATATATTGGATCTGTAAGAGAGTAAAAACAAGACATACCTTGTCTATTCCCATTCTCTTCATCCTAAAGAGGAAGAAAGAGTGCATATTAAAAATTCAATAAATGGAAAAAAAATGCATAGGCATCTCTAAGATACAAAGACTTGAAGTAAACTTGTAGGGTTAAGTCTGTATTTTGGTACCTCCTACTTTCTCCACAACTTTTCAACTTGTAGAATGTAGAGTAATAGCTATTTTAAAAACAACAACTAAGCACAATCCTATGAAACATTCCCCCAGAAACAACATGAACAGCATTATGCGAAAACAAATGTACCAAACCCCATGAAACACTGCCATGAAGCCTAATACTGCACTGTGTGTTGTTTGCAAGCACGTTTCCTTCTGAAAGCCAGGCAGGCAAAGTTATACTTTAATCATATCAGGATTCAAAGCTACATATGCAAGAGATACAAAATATTTTGTAAGTAAGGTCTGCATATTCTTCCTGAAATTTGAAAGATCCAGTCTGTTTTGCCTTCAGTACTATTACTATTAGGGAAAAATATGTACCCCGAACACTATTTAATAACAACCTTGAAGAGTCTCCTTGTGCTCACTGACCCCAAAAAATCACACAACTGGATACTACTACGGAAAAACGGCATGCTAAAACTAAAAAAAAATATTACTTAAGTTCCTTTCTTGTCTGTATTTTGGCATGAAGATCATGGTTAACCTTGCCTACAAAATTCTAATGTTTAAGAAACAAAATTGTCTAAGAAAATACGTGACTGCTTTCTGAACTGTAGCCTTCATAGAGTAATAAATACACAACAAATATTCAAATACAATTTCTGAGACTAACAAGTAGTATTTGACTAACAGGTAATATTGTTAAAAGTATTTCTAACAATTAACCTCAGCTAATTAGAACAGCTTTGTCCTGAAGGAAAGAAGGAGCAAGGAAATGACCACAGAAATTATTTTCACCTGGATATTTCCTCCTACTTTTAAAAGGACTAATTCCAAATTTCTAGGTATTTTGCATTTAAAGAAAAGTCACTGGTTTTCATATTAAATAAGCTCAAAGCAACTACACACTGACCTGAGCAATCATTCAAGTGAAAAAGACTTGAGAAAGAGAGGAAATAAGACCTGGATATAGGAATAAGGACACTGAGTAAGAGGAATAAGACACTGAATCATGATGAGGAAGAGACAAGTCTGTCCTAGGAGCAATGAATTTATTGCAAGACATACAAAAGTTCTGCTGGAGCTTTGTAAGAAATTACAGGAAGAGAACTTCAAGGAAGAAAGAAATAAAGAAGAACTCCCCCTAACCCGAAACACTGAGTTAACAACAATCTAGCACATATTCTGCTTTTTAAAAGCCACGATAATTATCACTGCCACTCAAACAGTGTATCTCTAAGTTGGACAGTCCTGTCTGCTCTATACTTGGGTGAAAATGGCACACCACAAGGCAAGTATCATTGACTCCTAATTCCTGAAGCCCTGTAACAGCCAGTTGGTTTTGAACTACAATCAGCAGCCAAGAATTAGACAAATCTAACTTCTTCATGTTTTGAGTTGTGACCCAATCTGTCAAGTGAAAAAACATCTTTAGGACTTGAAATATTAGCACTCATAGTCTGGAACATCTGGATTACATGTATGGAAAGCTACCTGGTTTGATGCTATATAAAAAACATTTAAGAGAAAATTTAGCTAATGTAGAAATGCCATAATTTATGAACTACTGCAGTGGGTTTGTCAGTTTGTCACTGGCCACGCAAAGCTCTGTTATCAAAGACAGATGCAAAACATTATTTTTTCATGGTCTCAAGCCAATGAGATCAGGCCTTAGAAAATGGAATGAATGCTTTATAACTCAATTGTTTTGAAACCAGCTTTCCCTCCTACATTCACCCCTTACACGTGGCAAGATGTCAGTATATGCTGCATCCGTACCTGAAGAGGTTTTCTTTTATCGCTTACTTGCTTCTCAAACAAATGACCTTGGGAGAACAAACTTCACATGCAAAAATAGCATGTTTCTAGCAAATCCTAATAAACACCTGATGTTAAAAGCATTATGTAACACTGGCTTTTTGCAATGCCAGCTTAAGGAATCTTCCACACACTTCTTATTCACTTTCCTAAGGGAAAGCAGGGATGGGAAGCAAGGACGATACATAAATGGGCCATTCCTGAACGTGCAGCTATTCCCAGTTTGGTGTGTGTCCCCACAGAAGCACAGTCAAGTACTTTTGCCAAAATGAAATGTTCTAAACCACAGCCTCAGTTTCCAAGGTCATCTCTCCTTCACACAGGGCTGTCCCTCCCAACAGACCTACCAGACAACACTCTGTTCCATAACCTACCACAATGTTCATAAATTAGTTAATTAAGGCCAATCACAATGAGAAAGAGACCCTTGATTTGTACTTAAATAGCTGTTTTATGCAAGAACACTGAAAAGACAGTAAAACATAGCACAATATCCTGAATTTGGCCTAGACCTGCAGTACTACATACATACTAAATGCTAAATGAACTAGATACAATATAAAAATATTACATATCTAATAAAAATACATTTTAAATTAAATACAACAAACTAGCATTCCATTTTAAAATACACAGAGACATTTCCCTGAATTCATCATAACCAATCACCTTCACGTGGGGAAACACTAC
>VZRL01004010.1:190032-238615 GCA_013397895.1 Origma solitaria | reverse complement strand
AAAAAAAAATCACCTGAAGTACTATTGGGTGTCTATGTATCAAGACAGGTGTGTTTTGGGACTCAGCAGTCAGCCAGGTCTTGGAGACAGATCTGCCTAGCTCTCTTTCCTTGTGGAGAACTCTTCAGGACAATAAACTAAAAGGCTTTCCAACTGAACTGTTATTAGACTAACAACTAGAACACTTAACTTCTCAAAATTTAAAAGCTCAACACCTCCAACACACCTAGGCAGAGAACAGATCTCTGTGAAATGAAAACATACATCTCAAAAAGTAATGCCTACTCTTCTCCACTCAATACATCCTCTGGCATGCAGTTCTTTGCTTCCAAGAAAATTCACCTCAGTAGCTTTCCAAACAGCAGCATCCTCCAACATGAAGAAACCTGATCTTCCAATTCCTATGGAATATATCCAGCTGTGGTGTGATCTTTACCACACCCTGCAGGCTAAGAATATTATGCTCTGTGTCCTAGCAATGCCCCTGCTCCCCCCTTGTGAAGAGTCTTGTCCTCCTCTTCTCAGAGGGTTTCACCTGACCCATTAACAGCTTTTTCAAACACATGAACTGCAAGCAACAGGAGCAGACCTTTGAATGGAAACATTTTCACTAGGTATTTCTGAACTGGAATCTACAGTAGGTATTAAAAAAAAAAAAATCAAAAACATATACATCCACAATGAATGTGGAAAGATTGTTCAAAGGAAAGCACTTTTAGATACTTTCCTTTCTCTTCCCTACCTCTATTAGGTTATGCTGATTTGTAGTAAAATTTAAGAGATCATAGGGCAAGCTTACCTTGGGGGGTAGGGTAGGGGAAATTAAAAACCAATAAAACTAAAGGAGCTAGACTGCTTTTTACCCTGGGCTAAACAGTACAGACTTCTGCATTGACCTAGAGGGAAAGCACCAGCATCACATTGACACTTGTGATAAAAAAAGGGCCATAGCTCTAAGAAACAGGTTGAGGATTGAGTGACTCCAACTGTTACGTCAAGGGCATCTCTGTCTTACATCAGCAGGGACTGTATTCTCAGGTGTGAAGAAGGGACAAGGCTACTACAAGATTCAAGACAGTCAGAAAACCAAATCATATTCATCGTTATTATACTCCTTTGAGGTGTGCGAAACAAAACATCTGTGACTTGTGAGGCACTTACCATTTTGATCAATGAGGAAAGAGAGAGGAATGATACTTGAGCTTAGAATCAATGACAGAGACTGTAATTAGCTGGTAACCTTATCTGATCAAAGATCCTATTGAACAGCTGAGAAATCAGATTTGCCTCATATTAGGATCAGGCTGACAATAGGTGAATTTCATTCTTTCATACCATAACTTAGGTACATAGATTTCTACAGAAGCCACCTTATAAAGACTCATAAGTAATAATTTGGAAGGTCTGCTCTTTTTTTGCTTCACCTCATGGACATTAAAAGGAAGAAAAGAGAATATAACCATCCAGGTTAATTTAGAGAAGTACAGACCAGAGGTCTGTCCAAATGAACCTTATCATCTTTACATGTAACTGAATCCATGAATAAAGGTGTTACAATATCCAATCATCTCATTATTACCTTTCCAAAATCAGACAGAAATAGGAATGAATTAACCAGATTCTAATATGCCAGAGAATAAACAGAAAAAAATTAAGACGGCATGAAGATCTTTCTTGCAGGAAAAGAGGGAGTTAGAGCTTCAAGACATGTCTCAAGATTTACAGGTGTTGGGCTCACTACGAACTGCTTGAGTGTCTCAGAAACCAACAGATACGAACAAGAGAGGAAGGACTGACATTTTTCTTTTTTATAATGTCCTTCCCTTGTGCCTGTCTCCTTTTGCATGTGAAAAACATACTGACTCCCTCAGAGACATCTAGTGATGGCTTTCTTCCAGAACGTATCCAGTCACTTCTTAGTTAAGGAGGTTAATCCTGCTCATGCTGTTTATTTTCACGCTCAGCACAAATAGGGGCTCTTGTAGAGAGATGCTAGCAAGCGCATATAATTTGTCCTGCTTGAGGCTAAGGCTCTCCCACCCTCCTTCCTCTGTTTCACATTGAATTTAACCAGAGAACAACCTGCTATTACCTGTGCTGAAGGACAGAAATACTGGGATCACCGGATACTGCTAATAGTTTCACTTCCATATAACTTCAGTCACTCCTTGCCAAGGAAAAAATTTGGGCACTCCAAAAAAGTGGAGGTTGAATAGCTGAAGTCAACTGGAAAAATGTGCCAAATTTCTTCTGCAAAGCTTTTTCTACTTCTAAAGAAATCTTACAGCCACCAAAGACAGGCAAAGACAGACAACTTTACTGAAAGACACCTGCAGGGATACATGAGTCCATTAATTTCATGCTCTTTCCAGAAAGCTTGAATACTCATTCCCTAGAGCTTGGTAAGAATCTATTCTTCTGCCTAACTGGAAAAGCAAAAGCAAAACTGAGGGGTAGCATGGCTCATGAAAACCATTACATTTCATGCCTTTAAAATGAGCAAATGCTATTTGAACTCACTAGGAAACACCCTCTCTCAATTTTCAGATTCCTGTCATTATTAAATGGACTTTTTCTCAACACCAGGTACTACAGCATCTTTCCAAAGGTACAGTTACAAAAGAGAACATGTACACTCTTTGAGAAAGGAAGATCAATTAGCTACTTAACATTTATATATTCTCACTTTAAATTTTAAAAAATGTAAAATACTTTAAGAAAGTTGTCCTTTATTGTAGATCTGTATATATTCTGTATATATTTGTCTCTTGATTAACAGAGAACTGCAGATACTCTTTCCAGCAGAAAGAATGTAACATAGAAACACAATCTGTCTTTCCAATGTACACTGATTTTAGGATACTCAGTTAGAAACTAAGGCAAACTAATGCTTTTTCATCCCTTAGTATGATGATATGGCAAACTTCAGTTTGGGAAGGGGGGAACAACAACAACAACGAAGAAGAAACCCAAACCTCACACCCTTGAAGTCTACACTTTAAAATACGTACAGACTAATTAATGATACTGGCTTTGGGTAAAAGAAAATCTGTACAGAGAAACACTTCCATATTCTGTGATGACCACTTGCCTTACCTGTGATACAACTATTTTTAACTGACTGACATACTCAGTCAATTCTATTTTATTGGAACAGATCAGCAAACAGCTAGTAAACAATGCCATGAGCCCACCCACCTTACAAGGGACCTTTTGTCTGTGTAAGACAGACTGCAAACACATTTACTTCCAAGTAAGCTGGATTTTTGACCCTAAAAAGTACAAGGCTTTATATAAAGTGCTTCATTATTAATTCCACTTACTTTAAAAGAAAACTGAACAGCAGATTCTGGAGGGTAAACTATGAAGTGTCTTAAGGTGAAGCCAAAACCCTGAGATGTCCTCCTAAGCACGACAGTTTTAGGACCAGGCCAAGAGAAAGTTTCTTCTTCCTCCGATGGTGATACAGCTTCACTCTGCTCTTTCCCATCTTTATTTTTTGATGCCTAAAAAACAAAAAGATATGCCGAGAAGTTTTAACTTGTATCACCAAAAAATAAAAGGAAAACAAGAGAAAGAATTCCTAAACATTCCTGTATACTTGGAAACAGAATTCTTCCCCCCATAATCAAACTAAGTTGACCATCACTAGTATTTTCAAATGTGTATTCTAAAGCATCACCCCTTACACCACTGCATCTCTGGTCATATTGTACATAGAATAACTCTTAAATTTTAAATGAGGCTGCATATTAAAAAAGTTAACATTTAACAGTGAGAGATTTGAATGAAATACAAGAAATGTATACAGCGTGCATGTTTTATTTGCCTTCTATTTAGAGATAAACAGTTGACTTCTGGGACCCCATTTCTGGCTGTACGTATCTCACACACGTAAGTACAAAACAAACGTCTCACAATTCAGGCATGATTTTCTTGGCTAGAATCTCCTTACTTAATACAAGTAAAACAGAATATGCAATTGGTGAGGCTTCTTCAGCGAGACATTTTCCTCTAGTCATATCTGTGATTTCACCTTTCCTTTTTCCATCCTTAGCTATTTTCTTTGAACATTTCAGTATGCAAATTCTAAACACAAAAGTGAAAAAGTCTCCATTCCTTTTACAGTCCTACTGCAATCCTTCCTCTAATGCAGAAATAAGCAACCTTGAGGTTTTTTTTTTCTTATGGGTAATTTTATATACCTATCACTCAAAAAACATATTACAGTATTTATCTTCTCAGCCTTCTATAAAATCTTCCATTTCAACTTTCAAAGTGAAAGTGCCACACCAGTACTCAAAGGCAGGAGACACACAAAGAAAGCATGCAAAATCCTATGACCCTCCTCTAAAGATTCTAGTTCAACGATGCGTGAAACAAATTTAGATACCAGAGCCTATAGCCTATTCAAAGGGTATTCAAACAGAAATAATAGTCTTCTTGTCCTCCAGTAGCTCTGCTGCTGTGGCTCAGCAACTGGCTGATTCATGTTAGACTTTACTGCTTGGTTTTCTCCCTGTCCTACTCCAAAATAATCTCTTTTGCTTCAGCCTTAGAGCTGGAATCTCGAACTGCAGTGCTTGCTGGCAAGGTGGGCTCAGACAACTCCAACATCTACAGATAAGACAGCACATTTCCACTCTAACCACAATGACAGCAACACGTATTACTACAAGGAAAATATTGCAGCTCCTCGGTGAGAGTTCAACCACCAGAACAACATTTTGCATTCAGGTATATAAAACACAATGCATTTGTCCACAGATAAACCACATCTTGCTATGTCTATCAGAGAGAACCAGAAAATATTAGCCAGTACTCCAAAGACCACCCTCCCTACCTCCAACAACCCTGTTTTCAGCAACAAAAAAAACATACAAATGGAAAAGGGTCTTGATGCTACAGCCAAGCAAAGAAATGGAGCTGCTTCAGAAACAAGAAAATATGGAGAATCCAAAGCAGCCTGACAGGATCCTGCTCTTCCAAACAGCCTGGAAGAATTAAGAGCAGATTTTGGAAAGAACAGTTATAAATATCAAGGACTTTATCTCAGCCTAGTCTGTCCTCATCTATCATCTTCATTCATGTTTTAAAGTGTTAGTGTGAAACCGAGAAGACTGTGCAATTAGATGACTAATGAACGAAAAATTAGTGAGCACTGCAGAACTGCCAAGATGAGTGGCTTGAGTTTAAAGTTCAAACAATGCAAAGATTAGGGTAAAATTTACATAATCCTTTAGCCTAAGGATGGAGTTTGCTATTGAGGTGTTCCCAACCACTCTGTTCAGCTTCTGAACACGAAAGCATTTTATCAGTTCTGCACAAATAAATGATCCTTTTCAGGCTTTCAATCTCAGGATGCAAGCAGAAATTGAAGCCAGGAAGAACATTTTGATCCTAGTAAACTGGCAAAAGAAATAGCTCTTAGTAAAAAAAAAACCAAAAACACTGGCCTCTAAAAAATGACAGTGATTTCCTCCATCAAGTGACTCACAGCAACCCATCTATTTAATATTCCCTTGCAATCTTTTGTTTCTCCTCTCAGATTTTTATAGGCAATGCATGAGGCAAAGTTTAAAATGATCCAACAACAGATACTGAAAAATGTTCATAAGCAAATATCCATGGTTAGAAACAGGTAAACTGCCTAAATGTAGCACTGAAAAATCTAATTCTGCAACATACTTGCATTTTTTTTCTAACAAAAACTGTCTTAATTAGCCAAAAGGTAATTTTAGTATGTCTAACAACTGATCACTGTAATTTACACACAGAAGTACTGTAACCTCAGTTCAAAATAGAGCCACACAGAGAACTTCACTAGCTTTGAGAAACAGGAGTTGCAGCATTTCAGTGTAGCAAGAGAACCTCCAATTTCCTTGTAATTTCATGTAAACTTTTAGCATTCACACAAGTTACTGAACTAGAAGTTATTCATAAATCCACAGTCAAATAATTATTTCTTGAAAGAGCATGCCAAAAGGGAAAGGTGAACTTAATGTCAACCTTGGACCCCCTGCAAGGTCTGCCAACAGGATAACAGAAAAAGCCAGTACCAGTAACAAATGTGAGACATGTTCAGGAACAGCAACTTTCAAGCCACCACTATGAACAAGCAAGAATTTGATTTATAAAGAGAGTCAGCATCTGTTGAGTAACCCTGTGACGCTTCCAACCATGCCACACACCAGAATATCCCTAGCCAGAAAAGGCTTTAAAAAGGAACAAGGAAAGTTCTCAAAAACATAAACAAAACAAGGATGCAAGACAGCAAGCAAGAAACAGATGATATTTAGCACAGGCAAGTACACCCTACTGAAGGCAAAGTCCCTACACAGTTTTCCTTGCAAATCAAATATCAAGTTACAAATACATAAGTACCTTATATCCATAAAGTAATTTGTCTTTTGGGTAGAGTCATTTGCATTACAAGGGATGAAAAACGAATGCTTCATTTTCACATAAGAACTAACAAACCAAAGACTATTGTGCCGTATTCCTTACTGAAGATCTGTATGTTTATTTCTCTATAGATTCAGTCCTCAA
This sequence comes from Origma solitaria, assembly GCA_013397895.1. Lineage (NCBI taxonomy): Eukaryota > Metazoa > Chordata > Aves > Passeriformes > Acanthizidae > Origma > Origma solitaria. The sequence continues at coordinate 232,066 of VZRL01004010.1, read as the reverse complement.
AATCAAAGTCAGAATGCATAAAATTGAGTTCAAGGACTGAAGAATCCCAGGCTACTGATCCCAGGCTAATGATCCCAGGCATCATTTCCCTCGGGAATTTTTGGTACAAGGTTTCTGCACAAAGTATCTCAAATCATCATTTCCTGTTCTATGCAATTGCAAGGACATAAAACAGATGCTTAATTGCACTGCAAAATGCAGATCTTGTTTTTAATATTGTATTTAACCCTTCTTTCTGAGCAATGAAAGCCACCATAAAAAACTACATGAATCACTGGCAGCGTAACACACAGTAACAGAATAATGTAAAATCAGTAACTAGCATTAATGTTTGTCAATAATATAACTTCCAACTAAAAATAAGACTCAAAGCAATAGTTTCCCATTATATCAGTCTAAAACAACAACTAAAAAAGCTAACACATCCAACTTGCATGCCCTCTAAAGCCCCTCTAATTTTTAATCTGATCAATTTACAGACCTGTACTGAGCAAGCTAAAAATCTTTAGGTGACAGTCACAGGCAACTGCAATTTAAGCTATCAATAAAGAATAGGTCTCTTGACTATCTAAACAGATAAATAGGTATGGTCCAAGTTCTGAACATTGTCTTCATAGGTGAACAGTGGTGAACACAATAAATAATTGATATATTGCTCTAACAATTCTGAAAAATCATTCAAGCCCTTTTAAAGCTGGGATGAGCAATCAATTTCTATATTTACTTTGTGTTCAGTACCCAAGTTCAAAATTATTTCTAAAGAAATTGGGCATGGGACTGGCATCCAGATTTGCTCCCTTTTTAAACTGTTTTGTGTTTTTCACCCTACACAGAATGCTTCACAAATAGATTACGTAAATAAAAGTCTCATTGTAGATGTAAAGGTTTCCCACACTACATTTTTTGGAGCCTAAATCTGTATTTAAAAAACAAACCAAAAACAAACAAGCAAAACAAAACATAAAAAAAACCCCAACTCCAAAACCAGCCAAACAACCCCCACCCCTCCACCAGATCACCCAGGGGATTTATCTATCAGTACCTCAGTAGCGGAATGAAGACAGCCTGGGCTAAGCAGCACCTGCTTCAGCCACATTTAAAAATGTTCAGCTTTTAGCTAGTCTACCAAGAAAAGTGATACCTGATATAGCAGTTCAGCTAGATAGATATATGCTGAATAGAAAATGGGCCGATTTACCTGATTTTGCTGATTCAACAGCCATCGTGTGATTTTTAGGGCTTTTTTAGTAACTACTGACATAGGTCAGGGCAAAGAAAGCATAGTTATTAATCCCTAAAATCTTCTTGAGACACTGACAGGATATTCCAAATGCTCTAATAAATGCTGGACTTGCTTGAAAACAGGGCTATTTCTTGTATCGGGTCATTTACTTTCCCCAGTTTTTGTACCCAGTCACTATCACTTAGCTAACTGCTCTGTTAAATCTGCTATTGCAGAGAAAAGGCTTTTCTAGAACAGTCTGGCCTTATTTTAATGTGACAACACATTAGGTTCTTTAAAAAGCTAACAAAGAAGAAAAAAAGGTCTTTTCTGGCTAAGACTACAGAATGTGTAGGAAAAAACCTGCCTATAAGACAGCCATATAAAAGGTTATACAACCTTTTTCTGAGACACATTGTCTCAATCCTCATTTGCAGTATAGGAAGGTATATCCAGCACAAAAAGACAGAAAGTATTTTATCTTAGTAGCATCTGAAAAGCAGGATCACTCACACAAGGTGTAAACTGAGTCTTTTTTTCTGTTCTCAAGATAATAAACCAAAGTTTCAAGGGAAATGGGTTGCACTTATAAAGCCAAATACTATGATCATGTACTGAAACAGTCGAAAGATGTGGTGAGGTAATTTCTAATGCGTCTTTAAATTAAACTGGAACATACAAATAGCATCTTATACAGAAGTTATTCCCAGTTGAAGAAAAGTAATTACCAACACAAAAGCGACATTTTAAGTAAATCCATCTCCCAGGTATTCAGAACACAGCCTTCTTCTCAAAACAAATAAATTAGTTCCATCACTTTTAGCCTCAGGAAATATATTAATTGCTTACTGAAAAAAATGCTGCAAGGAGACCAGTAGGAAAACTGGAACACAGAAAACCCCAAACCCACACAATCATTTTAGGCCTCTGTGTCAAATATCCACTTGTCCAAACTTCTGACTGACTTCTATGCTTACCAAAATTTCTAATCTTGTCCTGAACAGGTAGGATGTTGAGAAAGACAGAAACTCAGGCAGGAAGTAAAACCTGTATATATATAACCAGAATATATGGCCCTCAAAGAAGTGTTTCATCACTGTATGTCCTTGAAAGATGACTAGGGGGTGTAATCAACAATATTATCCAAACCCACAAGGATGGTCAGAAATCAGTCTGCCACACTGGTGAGACACACAGGAATCTATAAAAATCCTACATGTAAGATTGTGGATGGTAGCCGACACCATTAAAAAAGGCATCTAGAATTTGCAGGAAGGAAGGAAGGCAAAAAAAAAAAAATCGAGAAAAATGCCAACTGAATATTTAACAGCTGTACATGCTAGACTTGCTCAAAAACTCTTAAGCTGAATTCCAAAAATGCATGCAGCAGTGCATGCATAATACCAAAGTTGTCTGTTCTTTACTAACATCAAAATTAGCATGCGCAGCTAATTAACAAATATCCCAAATGTTTCAGTATTTTGAGTGTCAAACTGGAGCATACAATTTTGCACACTACTTCAGTGTGACCCTTCAGACTAAACAAGCAACAAGGCTAAAAGAAAAATAACTAATTAATGTTTAATTTATGAATAGATCTAAGCTGATGGCAGATATATAATAAACATTAATTAGCTGCTCCTACCTACATGCTCTACTTCAATCCAAAAGTACATCCTTTTTCTTGTCTACCTTTTGGAAATAAGAACATTACTTGGGCACGGCTGAGTGTAATCAACTCCTGTCAAAGTGAGCTTTGCCAAGTAGAAATAAATCACTGTAAGTTAAAAATAAAAGTTTCCCTCTATCCAATAACAAGTTGAACTCTCAACATTCAACTAAAATGCAATACAGATTCACAGCCCAATATACTCAACCTAACAGTATAGGCCATATATTTAAGAAAGCTGCTCGAAGGACTTGGTTGCCCAGTGCTTTTAACTGCTGAGCCTGTTTTCAGTAGTTATCAAGAGGAGGCTGCCTTGCCATGAAGCACCTGAAATTGGAAATTGAGATGTAAACAAACCCTCAAAGCTCTAAAGATCAAAGAGCTACAGAACCACACTCACCACAAGAGAAAGATGAGATCTGGAGATAAACACAGCCTGAGTCCACACACATAAAACCATCAGTAGATAGCATAACAGAGACAGATAAAGCTGGTCTAGTCAGGGCCCTCACTCTGGGGTCATTGCTGTCTGGTTTTGGAACTGAGGGCACAGCTCTTCTTCCAGGCTGCAGTTCTTCATGAAGTGGGGGGGTGGGGAAGGGGGGCGGTGTGGAGGTGGAAGGAAAAATAAAAGTGTTTCCAGAGGAAGACTTCAACTCCCAAATTCAGGGAAAGCGCCAGCACTCAGAGTCAGCAGGGTCCCCGTTCATCTCCTACCGGGCAGATGTTACGCATGCATGAAGCACAGGATATTTGCTGAGACACCCCAACACTAACATTTCTCTTGTATTACAGGTATGTGGGATGCACTAACTGGAAAGGGCATTCGAGGCAAACAAACTGAAGAATTCAACTATCACTAGAACAAGATCCAAATCCTTTATGACTACAAATACAGACTTTTACTACAATTACTGGTTCAACATCAAACAATAGGAAAACAGAAACAGATTGTTAGCGATCACCGGAAGACTAAGGGGAAGATGGGCAATGCCATTCCTCATGTTTGCTGCTCCCCTGGGTTGGTGAGGTGGGACCCAAGCAGCCACCAGCAGCAGTGAGGTGGTCTCCATGAGCAGCTTTCCCTCTCTCAGCCCCCTCTTGCTGAGACCCATAATGAGACAAGACAATTCAGAGCAAGAGAAGGCAATAAAGATGCAAGCATCACTCGACGGAGTGACCACAGGTCCAGGTGCATCCCTCACAGGAGCTCACTTGTTATCTCTTTTATGCACCATTATGGCACTAAGCCTGGGTCCTTTCGGGTGGGCTAACCAAACTTAATCCAGGCATATGTTAGGACATAATCCTGGAGGAAAACCTACCTGTCTTTTAGGACTGTGAATCTCACCCAGATGGAATAGAAGCCTGTTTAGTTCAATAACAAAGGCAGCGGCTGCCTGCAGCAGAGGTTAGTGAGGACATCAAACTCTGAAGTGCATCTCAGGACTCTAATTCTAATTAGAATACTCTAGTTCAATAAAATACATAAATCATATCCTCAAATCAAGACCAGGTAAGGAGAAAGGCAATACACAACTACCCCCAGTGTGTGAAGTAAGTGGGAAATCTGCGACCTTTCAAAACCAAAGCATCTGTGCCAGAATGGCAGATGGCTGGGAGGCACAGGGAAGGAAACATGCAATTCTGTCAAGCACCATGCAGGCTACAGAGCTGGCTTAGGGCTGGAAGGAGGACAGAGGGATATGTGTTTCTGTGTACTTTCTGTCTACTTCTGTACTACTACTGTTGTAGTAAACACAGTCATTCAAAAGAGAAACAGTATTTTCAAGATAAAGAATTTCAATTCTCATAAAGGTCAAGGCATACACAGAAAACAAACAGTAAAAACCTCCATGTGCTCATGTTATTACACAGCCCAAACACGCCTTACTGCACTCTACTGTTCGTGTAAGGCGGCTCTGTAAAGCAGTTGGTGCTAATGTCAGTATCATCACTACTCCACAAGACCTAAAAACCAAAGCTGAAGGCTACCTACAGTAAGCATGATCTCAAAAATGTTTCCTCCCTGTGTCTGTTCAACTGAAAATTTTTTACCTGGCTCTGGATGAAAAACAGTGGCACCCCAAGTGGTTCTGCAAGCTGAGCCTAGCTAGACATACTGGCTTGAATGAAAGCAGCACTCAGCTTCCCAGGCCAGGTGAGATTCAGAAAGAGTTCTTCTACTCTGAAGCAGGGAAAACCCCAAACTACTAAGTCTGGCTAGACTCAAAGTAACTTTTTTTTTCTTTTTTTTCTTTTTCTTTTTTTTTTTCTTTTTTTTACACAGCACAGGTTCTCCTTTTCTCATGCTGTAGTTCTGATAGCTGGACTTTTTGTACAATGCTCTTAACTTCACCAAAACCAAGACCATGTATGGTATGACAAGTGCTCCACCACTGCTCAAACAGGATTTCTCCACACTTAGCCCCAAATCCTTGAATTATCCACAGAGAGACAAAAACTAGCTTCTCAGATCTTCCTTTAAACACTAGATACTACCAAGTTTTGCACATTTCAATCCATTAAAATGATCCTAATCTACCATATGTCAATTTTATTTTTATACGCATATATAAACACAAAAAATTATACTGTGTTGTGTGTGAACATATATATATACACATGTATTTGTAGTGGCTTGTACACATCCCAAAAGTATACTAATTGACTGGGATTCTTTGCAGATTAAGTGCAAAGATTAATTAAGCGCACTTCAGTTTAGATAATATTTTATACTTCCACAGAGTAACAGCCCATTTCAAGCAACAGCACCGAGAAACAGAGTGAAAAGTATATGGACTTCACAGGACAGAGGTGCAAACTCTTTTCACAACGTGTTTTGTTTGTATCTTGAATTTCATTGTTTACAACTAACGTGGAGTTCATAATATTAAATTAGTCAGAAAAACATTAACAACAAAGAGAAATTGAGAGCTTCCTTGTTTTCTTATAGACCCATTAGCAAAAGCCTCCCCTCTTAACAGCTACATCCTTAAACTGGAAAGAAAGGAAACATCTGCAGGGCTGGTAGCTAGCACAACAGCAAAATATCATGTGATCTTAATTTAGCTAAATTGAAAATTTTCCTTCTCCGCTTGTTCTGTCCTTGCTTGTTAAGAATAGGAAATTCTTTGTCCTCACCTTATAGTGTAATCTGGAAATATCAGAGACAGGAGACAAAGAAAGCATGCTTCTGCCCCTCAGGACTGAAGAAACGTTTTGAGGTCACTCCATGCAAGATAAAAGATCCTTCTCAGCAGTCCAACCGAAGTGGTAAGAGCAGCTTGCACAGTCACCAGCTGTCAAGAGCTACCTTACACTGCTTTCAACCTATAGGAATTTTTCCAGATCCAAGACTATGAGCTGCCCCATGACCCGCTCTGCTTCCTACAGATGGGAAAAGGACAATAGGAAACACCACCTATGTCCCCAGCTAAGTACACTACTGCAAAAATAGGAAAGACTTTCAATGAAGTTTGTACTCTTTTTGCTTTCTATAGTAACATGGGGTTTACCAAACACACAAGATACCAGATAGCTTCTACTACTTTCACCATAGTATTACCACTATTTTACACACAGAATAGCTTTGCCTTCAAGAAAACCAAAATCATTGTACAATGTAAAATTACTGCACAGACCCTATTTCAATAACCTGATGCACCACACTTGAAAGAAACTATTACCAACCCTGAAACTACATACAGATTTCCTTCCCTTCATAGTGTTTCTCTCCACTGTAGCCAGAGACTGTATCTTGAATCAAAAAACTATTACTTCTACAAGGGACATAGCTGAAACCAAACAAACCACCCCAGAGAACAACCACTTCCCCACAGCTTCTCTGTCCCTATGGTAAACCTCTGTGTTTGGGCTAGGCTACTCCAGATGCAGCTACAATAGTGAGTAAGGGCTTTGCTTTTGGGCTGAGCAGTGGGACAGAGGTACACCTTACACCTGCTCTCTATTGAATGCAAGCATGAGGCTGATCTCTTACTGAAACTACAGAATTTTTCAATATAATCAGAATATGCTCATTCCTGTTCTAAACACAAGAAAATGAGGTCATTTAGAGAGTAGACACATCACTTCATCTGCATAAACACATCATCATACCTGCTGGTAATTCAAGCTGTTAAGGCTTAAGCTCATTCAATTCTGCAATATTGCGGCTCTACTTGGGATTTTATTTCATGTACATCTGAAAGGTCTCTGACCTGCCCAAAGCCAAACAGAAGCCTTTGGAAGATCAGGGATTTGATCCTTCAATGTCAAAACCTGAATAGTAACCTTAAAAACATGGTTATTGCAAGTGGGTTGTTATTCCACGATTTGACTCTGTTTGCAGATTTACCTAGATATATGCGGAGAGTTTTAAGAACAACTGATTTGAGAGCAACTGTTTGGATCAAGGCTAAAAAACATCATAGGAATTTTAACACAGAGAACATGGCTCAAAAAACTACCAAAAAGACCAGTGTGTCAAGATTCTTCCCACATACTCAGCTTCCCTCCTCAAAAATAACTTCTAAATCAATCTGCATATAGCTTAAGATACTCAGTGTTAAAACTTTATAATACAGTGACTATTAATAAACTACTGCAAACTCACCACTTAAAAACAATCCTGGTCCTGTGTTTCAAGACATTTAATTTCAACATACTATATACAGCACAAATCAACACACTCTTAACGTTTCAAAGCCCTAAACTCAGAAGTGAAAAGCCTTGTCATTTGTAAAGTGAAATAAAATAAAATTAGCATACACAGATGCAAAGCCACACATCCAAACACCCAAATTCAATTATGTCCAATCCCTAAATTTGTAATCTATTGTGCATATATAACAGAGGAAGAAAAGCAGACTTTTCACTGAATAACTTCTTTTACAAAGATACAATGCACAGGAAAATGCTTAAAAAAGGGCTGTGAAGTCATTACCCTGAAAAAAAAACCTTAAATCTTTATGCACAGAGATGTCACTAAGAGGATAAAGAAGAGAAAGTTGTCCACAGGATTTTCAGTTTAACTGCAAATCCAAAAGCTTCTGAAAGTTGACTTGTGATCATACGTGACCCGCATATTTCCTCCCAGTTTGTATTGGATATGTCAGTAAGAATGGTTACATAGGTAACTAAATCTACATTTGTTGCTCTGTCTGGAGGTTGGACTGGGGAGAGAGAAGATAGCTATTTTAACACAAATCTATTTGCTTATTTAAGAACTACTTGTCTTTGCATGCCTATTATTGTAGCTTGAATTGTTCGCTGTTGCCAAGTTATTTCCCTGTACTTCTGAACATTACAAAATGTTTCTCCAGCAATGCAAATTTCCACAATGAGTTAAGTCACCAGTTATTTTATGCAATGATTTTGCACCTTTTACTTAAACTGAAAACAGCACACCCGGCACTGCTATCAAGGCAGATTTTTATCATATTGCCTCCCTCCCTCTCCAAGGCAGCAGATGAACAGAAGTAAGAGAACAGTAAGATAACATAAATATCACATTTCTAAACCATTATCAGCTGTAAATATCTCAGAAAGAATGCAGACACCTTTGTTATTTCATCCTCCAAGTGACATATTTGGAAGACTGAAAAGCATTTTTAATGTTATTGGAGATTCTCCAGAGGAAGGGAAATAGCTGCAGTGCAGCAGCTGCTGCAGTACTGCTGCGTTCTAAGGCTGGAAAGAAGGTGATGCGAGAGCTGGGCTGGCACTGCAACACCTCATTCTCACACTCTGCCTGCAATAAGGAACTCCAGCTAAAAGAACAGAAATCAGACACCTTGAATACTACGTCACCACATATTAACAAACTTCCATGCACATCAACATAGTTTTTGATGAGAAGGTTTCTCCAAGCCCAACACTCGCAATGGTGAAGTCCACCCTGGGCAGTGGAATTTGACCAACTGCAAGTTTATAAAACTTGCAAAATCCTTACCCCTGGCTGAAAACAAGATTTAAGTATTTACATGGCTGAAAGAGCATTATCATTATTTTTAGAAGCTAGGGTGCAGCAGTAAGATAAATAAATAGAAGCCTGATGCAGTTCATCAAAGAACCAATGAGAACAGCACATGAGAAGATCTGATCTGCTCCCCTCAAACTAATAAAAGTCTGCTCAGAGTATTGTGCTGACCTACGCTCTGTGCTGCTAAGAAGACAACCCACACTCAACTTGTGGTCTACTGTTTCCTATCTAACACTTGAAAGAAAGGCATTTGTGATAAAAGGAGGAAAAAGCCCCAAACCACTGTATCACCTACTTTATATTACCTACCAATACTTCTCCCAGCCATCTGAAACAGTGATATTTATTGTTTTAGGCATACTTTCTCTAATATATCTCACCATGGCCACAAGGTCAACTGATATACCAGGCATCTCCAGAGTCTGCTCATATGCTGGAGGCTCATAAACAGCATCCTTACAAGGACAGAGAGGGCAGCTCCTACTGCATCTTACTGAGGATGAGCCTAGTTTGTATGTTACTGAGGAAAAATACTACCTCACTCTGCCATTGAGAAACTCCTCTTGGACCACAGCTAGCATGCTAATTTATGATTCCAAGACTACAACACCATAAACACCAGACTATCATAAAAAAAAATTGCCTTAACTTTTTAAGACGCTCTCCCTCTCATTTTTCTTCTTTAATAAAAAGCACTAAAAAATTCTTGTTTACCAAGACCAGAATACATTAAAAATAGGATTAATCAGTTATGATACTGTCAGGGCAACCTGGATAAGTATAGATATAAATTTGCACTTAAAGCTGTATTTACTGAGGTCCCCCACAAGACACATACTTTTTGCCTATTACTCTGCTTCACTAATTCTACATACGCAACAATGCTGAAATTCTGAATTGCCAGTAAGACCCACCCTTGAATCTACCCCATGTCCCACAAGACAACTGCCACAGATAACACAAACAAGAAGCAAAACACCTTGGTACTTTGCAATAAGTCATTTTAAGAAATATTTTAAAGATAGGTAATGCAGTTCTCTCATGAACAAAAAGCAAAAGATTAAAATCTGCAAGCAATCAAGTTTATTGTCACTGAAGGCTTTTGAGTAAGTATTTTTGGATCACCATGTGATAGCCATCAATCCCATCCAATGTTTGGACTAAAAACTGAAATTCACTGATGCCAACAGAACTTCACTGATTTACATCACAGAATAATTTTATTTTAGGGGGTTTTGTTTTTATATGAAACACTGCATGTCCTTCGAAAACATTCTAATACACATAACAGCTTGCTGTATCAGAGTACAAAGGGCAACTATGCCCAGCCATAGTAACTTTTGTGTCACAGTATGAAAATACTTTTCCTAAAATTTAAATCACCATGGCAGACAGAAGAAAATATGCTTGCTATTTCATACTTGCTCGCTTCCTGTTTTAAAAAATAAGCTTTGGGAAATACACGCTTGCAGAGCCAAGGGAATGCGTGGTGAACAACAAAAACAGAAGAAATCCTTAGAATGACTGCGACCTAATTTGAGATATTATTAGCGACACAAACTTCAGAGGTCACCCATCTGCTTTCTCACCAGCAGCCTGCCTGGGCACTGCAAGGTGGACAAGGTGGAGAGCAGCACTGCTATGCGGAGCAGCGTGCACCTCTCCCCAGGCCCGGCAGCTTCCACTTCTGCCTCGGCATTTCAGTGCAGCAGGACAGAGTAGCTGCACTGTAATACCCCATAAATGAACTTTCAGCTTCATTTCAAAGAAAATTATCAGCAGCAGTTCATTAAATTGTATCATTTACAGAGACTGGACTTGAGTTAAAGTAAACAAAACAACCCCAAACACACATAACAATTGCACAGCCTACGTAACAAAACCTAGCAAGATCAAATAGTTCAGTAACATTTCTCCCTCAAGCATGCAATTAATTCAGGGTATACTGATCTAGTTTTTTTTCTTTCCAGATTGGTAATGAACAGTTTTTAGATTATGTGAATCTTGTTCTGCACCGGGGTAAGGGGATTTTGCTGGTTTTTTGTTTGTTTGGGGGGTTTTGTGGCTTGGGTTTGGGGGGGTTTTTTCCGGGGGGGGGGGGGTGTCAGTGTTTTAGTTTTTTTTAAACCTTTCATTTCAATATGCTCAAAAAACAATCCTCTTTTCCCTTGCCTCTAGTAATATCAAATGCACTTTAAAACTTTGCAGGACTGCCAACGTCATAAGTCTTTTCTCACTTCTTCTTCATTTCTGTCTAGTATGAGAAGCAATTGCCATATTGCATTTGACTGGACAGGTGAATTCTTACATATATGTAAGCAAACTAGATCAAACAGTTGAGCATCTATAAAAATTATGGGTCTGAGAGAATGCATCATATTTCCTCCGTTTTTTCAAATTCAACAGAAGATACTTTTTACCTGTAACATTAAGTAGATTACTTGAAAAACCCAGACCCTGTGAATCAGGTTTTGCCCCATTAACAAAAGAACTAAAACAATACCCACAAACAAAACACAAAACCAAACTACATCAGCATCACATAGTGTATTTTCCTGATTAAGAAGCTTCAGTACAGATATACATACAGGGGTTGTAGGCATTTTTACACAGCAGATTATTTCAAAGACCTTCTACGTATGGTGGAAAAAAAATTCTGTATTCCCTGCCTCTAGCTATTGTACTGAAACTGCAACTTTATAAGAAGTGCTTACCTCCCCCTTACACCAAATAAAAATTAAATAAATCATCTTCACTGACTGGCTGAATGTTATATGAGAAATACAGGTAACATCTAGAGCAACTTTAAAGTAGTTTTACAGCTGCATACATTATTTAAAAACCTTTAGTAAGTGGATTCTGTTTTATAACACTTTCACTCAAAATCCAGTCCAGGTTTTGTTTGTTTGGGGTTTTTTTGGGCAAGGTAGTGAATTAGAATTAAATCTGTCCATATTAAGAATCAAATAGCATCCTGTGGAGATTTATTTAATCCTGTATATTAAAAAAAAAAAAGAAGAAGTAACAACCTCCCCCTCACACTTTTAAAAATCCTATTCATGATCAAGTATTTTGAAATAGCCAGGATGCTCGGTCTTCTTAAAGCAGGAAAACAAATCAAGATTTATATTTATTAACAACGTAGTTTATCCTGGCATATCTCCCCCTTCCTGTATGTGATATTTACCTTTTTGTGCAATTCATTAAACAAAACCCCTGAAAGCATAAGACTCTAAAGAAAACAAACTAAAGTACTCAAAGTGTTTAAAAAAGCAATTATATAGTCAAACCATGCTTTGTATGCTTACTAACTCTATAAAACTCCTAAGTAAATAGCAGCATTTCTAACAGTTCATCCTCAGTAAGACTGGGGGTGGGGAGAAGAGATCAACCGGAGCCTTTTTGTTTTCCCCTTATACTAAATTACATAATCACCTTGTATGTAAGGATAAGCAAACAACAAACCTGATCACTCCATGCACAGTACAGGTTACATATGAAACTCCAGTTGTGATTGATCATGCAGTCCAAAATCCTGAACTGGGCCATGCCTTGCTGTAGCGCAGAGTGCTGCTGTGCTCTGACTCAGCTTTTGCCCGGGTGATCCTCGAGGATATGAGAGCTATGCAGTAACGACATTCAGGAACAAGGACTTTCCTTCCTGTTCAGCCTCCCTTCCCACTCCAACTGTGTGTCAAGTCAACAAGATTAATTGACAGAACTGCGTAACATTCTTCAAAATAATACTTATGATGCTGACAAATTATGCATTCTTGGGAATATATGGGAAATAAGAACATCCTAACAAACCACACTAAAGCAAACAGAAAGGCACTCTCAAACTGCGCTTGCTCTTTTCCCTACCCTCTTTGTGTCTGCTCCTGCTGAAATCACTCTAAATATCAACAATTTAGTGTCATAATTCATATAATATTAATCTTAAAACTTTCTTAGGCACAGTTGTGACGATGGCTCCCCATACTGTACACAAGATTCAAGATTCAAAAGTTTAGGATGCCTATTTTAAAACAGCACAATATGAGCAACTTTTTTAAGTTATGAGAATGTCACAGTGTTCATCAAAATAGATAAACCCATGCAATTTTTTACTCTTAAACAGCAGACTTCTCTTTAAACCTGTAAAAGTACTGCTAGCATTGCACAGAAATGCTGAGTGCCTTCTGTAATGAAGGATGACAACCCTATTGGTCAGAGATGCAACACCAGAAGGATCCTGAGAAACTGAAGAAACATCAGAAAAGTTTTTCTTCCTTCATGTATTCCTTTTTCGCAATCTGCAAACAACAATCCTATGTTAGCATGAACCTCACTCACTGTATCTTGACTGCTTACCTAGTATTCCCATTCCAAAGTGAGATTCAGAAATACAGGAAATGTGTTTCTGCAGAAAAATACACATTTCATCTGGCGACTACACAATCTATTAGACTAGTCACAGAACCAACTTGGAACAACCTGCAGTTTAAATGATACAATTATCTAACAACACCCATGAGATACATGAGACAATTTTCTGTCTTGGGAAGAGATGGAGAAATGGCTATGGGAACAAGTGGCCAATTCACCCTTTGGCTCAGTAATGGCCAAATGACTGAAAAGTACTTCAAATGTCAAAGAAAATGTGTGCTATAAAAGCAGTCTAGAAATAAAACAAACTTGTACATGAGGGTCAAACAAATGGTGTGGCCAAAAAGCAGCTCTGACTTTGAAACACTTATACAAATAAGGCCTCATTTGTTTTAACCAAACCAAATAAAAAAAATCTTGTTCCAATTTCTCATCCAAAGGACTCTGGGAATTAATACCAGAGTCCAAGCCAGCCTCCTCCTTTCTTGCCAATGTGAATAGTCTGAAAACTTCCAAGACCCAGTTGTGCACAAAAAAACCCCAATTCTGGTTCATTTTAAGATATATATGTCAGGAGAGTCTCTATTTTCTTTGCAACACCTAATTGTGCAAAAGGGAGAAAAGCAGTATCAGCGCAACATGCCACAAAATTAATCCTCTCAGCTGAAAAAAAAATTAGAACAGTAACATCTTCTCAAACAAGTTAGATGGTCTGTACTGAAACAGTCTGTGCTGACATGACATGTGGCTGGAAGAAATGTCCTGCTTAGCAACTATTACTAGGTGGAACAGATATACTTCCTCACAAGAGACACCAGAACGATCCAAGCTTGAGCAATCTTGGAGAGGATGACTGGGAAGGTTTTATGGAGCAGGGGGGTTACTGCGGAGATGCCAGAGCATTCTGAGGCACTAAAGTCTCCAGGACAGCAATGCTGGAACGAGGAAGGACCCGGCACCCTGCAGGACCGGCAGCAGGGATGCTGGCAGAGTGTGTGGGGCAGCCTACACATGGCTGGAAAAGCAGCCAGCTGCACATTTGCTGGACTGTGGAAAAACGCCATCATCAACTAAATAAGGCAGAGGGAAGAGGAAAAGTAGATCTGGAAAATTAAGAGAAGACTGCTGTTCTATATTAAAATCAACATCAATCAAGTTCTTCTTAAACAGTATTTTAGTACAATTCTGCAGTGATCGGTATCACTATCAATTATCTACTTCTAGATTCATAAAATATCACTCCATATTTATTTCCTATGAAGCACTCAAACTTCTAATAAAGTATCCAACCTATGAGAAGTCTCCTACTGTACAGTATATTGTTATTAAAAAAGAAATCAGTTACAACTCAGAATCAAATTACAAATCAAAATCAAACTCTTTCCATGAAGTCAGCAGCCATTATTTACCAATTACTTTCCATTAATTTTCACATCTGTTTAAAAGAAATCCTGAACCTAATTTTTTATCTCCTACAATCTCAACAGTGCTCATACACCACTGCAATTTATGCAAAAGCGTCTAAATACTGCAGATAAAAACATAAATAACAATACAGAGCAGTGGAACATTTTCAGAAACAGTCTTGGCCTGTCAGCTGCCACCAAAGGTTAATATCAAAATGCTTGTAAATTCCAACAGGCACAAAAACGAGGAGAGGGCCAAAGTTTTTGCAAGCTTGAATCTTTACTGAAGTGCCTCACGTACAAGGAGTTCACAGCCTGCTGCAAGAGCAGCACCTTCAACAGTAAATTGCAGTTATTGCTTTAAATGGACTGTCTAAAACTTTTTCTCCAAGTCAGTCTTTTACTTGTAAATTTTAATCTGCTATTACTGAAAACTGTTCATCATCAGTCAGCTTGACAATTGCCCTCATTTACAAGAGACAAATCTCCTTCCTGGCATAATGTTAAATCATATTCCACTAGTTCAGCACTCCTCTGTTCTAACCTTATGTTCTTTACTGTTCACATGTTTTCTGGGACCATTTTTATTTCTCCTAAGCATGGTTACAGTGTATGAAACTTCCTTAAAGTGGACATACAATGAAGGCAGGCCTTCCCTTCCTGCCTTCAACATTCAATTTACCAATGCCTTCCTTCAAAAAGTTTAATGCAGAAGAGAAACTGAAATAATTTTTGTTGCAAACATTAAACTTATTAAAAGTTTTGCTCGAAATTTAAAAGCAAAGCTTCCACAGTGGATTTCCAATTTGGAGATCAACAGAGCATTTAAAGATGCACCCACAGCTTAACTACAGAATGACAGATGACACACATCAACATTAGCAGGCACCAAAGGACTCACTGTCCAATTGCTCAGAGAGCTCCTTATCACACACTGAGCTTTGACTGAAAAATAGATGATGATGATGACATCCAGGTTTTGAAGTTCTACTGCTGGTCAGCTTTCTACCCCTTAAAATAATGAAATGACCACTTAGAATTCTGAGAACACAATGAAGTTGAACCTCAATTATGCAATTTATTAAATAAAAAAATCAAGAACCTATCCAATGTCCTCTCACATCTGTCACCAAGTCAACTGTTTTCTCCTGGCATTAAAAAACAGGTTTAAGATACCAACATTTTGAAGTAACTAAGCTAAAAACAGGTCAGAAACAACTTCCTCAGCTCTTTCAGAATCTCTCTTTGCATGCAGATTCTAGAAGGTTAAAAAAGAACAGTATAAAAGAGGTACAATTTCCCTAAAATTGTGTCCCTCAAGTATCTAGACTTCTCTCTAAAAACTGGAGTGAGCTTTCTGAAACAGCAAACAGCTCATGCTCACAGAAAGGAAGAGCTTCCATTTCCCTACAAGTCCGGATACTTTTTGTACGTGAGCAAATACGCAAGCCATACACAAGACTCAGCACATCAGCAGCACACAGTGAGGCGTGTGTGTACCCGAAAGATGCTGTTTAGAACTTGCAACACAATTCTTCGAAAGGGTAAATCCCTTACCAGCAAAGTGTAGACTAACAATGATGATGGTGAAGCTGTGGTGGAAATCTGGGGGGTTTTTAGCAAATGAAATTGAGAAGGGCACAAGAGCAAAAAAAAGAAAAATGTGTCAGAAAGAGAAGTGTTTTCATTGCTCACGTCACCAAGACTGACAATGAAAAAAGTTCCTAAAAACCAAGTCAAGAGCAGGAAGAGATTGAAATATTACTCCATTCTGAAATCTTTCCTATCATTGAAATTGTTACAGAAAACTACGAGCACTAAAAAAATGGGAAGAAACAGTAAATACAAAAATCATCTCTCACCATAATGGGAAAAAAAATATCTGGAGTGTTTCCTTCCCTCTGTATCAACTCCTTTTTAAGATGCAACACAGTTCATAGAATTAGAAACACAAGAGATCCTTAGGGGGCAAAAATGGAGGGTACGACGGCTGGCACTGTACCATTTCAGGCTGTTTAACACATTCATACCAGTCTGCTACAACTCTACTGGTATTTTAGTCCAAGTACTGAGAAGCTAAGAGAGTACACAAGATACATCACTTCTCCTTCAGAAACTAAGGGCAAAAGAAAATTACTGACATTAGCACAACTGTCATTTTTCTTCTGCATAAATGCAACTTGTATTTTATCAATGTATCAGCTCACTAGATGAATCGAAGGATGCATTTTTTGTAATGCATTTTGTAAACACATAATTCCACCACCCCACAAAAAAATTCACAATATCTAAATCATATAAAGAGAGTTGTTCTAGTAATTGCTTTAAAAACTCATGCAGTGAGGTACTCGTCACTTTGGCTGACTAATTCTTAAAAAATTCTCCTGCATCCATTCCCAACACAACTTCACCATCAGGTCTGCTTCCAAGAAGGACATGGGATAGCAGTATTGATCTTTCAAGTGTCAGTTTGAGTCACAACAAAAAGTTCTTTTCTCTTGAGCAATCAGTTCAGTTCACCAGTTAAGCTCAAGTACTGCCCACTTCCTTGGATTTTAGCTGTAGTTATTTTCAGTGGACTTGTTCTGCGTTTCCTTTCTCTAACCAACTTTTAGCATTTACTCTTCTTTATCTGACATTTCAGCCACAGATCTCTCTGTTTCAGCAAACAACATCCAAACAAAAATGGACTTTTTACTAGCTTCAGCTATAGGAAAGTATAATTTTGTATGTTATTCCATAAAAATGAATATACTGGATATAAAGCTGGATATGATTCCTCATTCTGAACTCAAGTAAAGCAACTGGCAATCTTTAGAAACTGGAAGCAATCTTCTAGCACTGTTCTATTTAAGAAATGCACAGCCAAGTTTAGTGGAGACCAAGAAAGAAATAAAAACTGTATGTACTCTTATGCACAGAATACTTCTGTCACACCGTTAAGCACTTGGTAACATTTGCAGTGTTAATGAGATCAAACTCCTGCAAACATGTACGTTTACTCAAGCTATCATCACTGCTACCTACAAGCTCAATGTCTGCAAGAACAGATCACTTGCCTTCCACCTGCAAGTTCCTCGATGGCAAATGGACTGCTCTGTGGAAATTCTTGTTTATCTTATCCAGCATCCACATAACTATGTCCGTTTTGTTTTAATGTCCATTTGCTCTCACCATCTAGTTTTTTATGTTAGCAGAAGATGAAAATAGCAAAATCTAGCAAAAATTTTACAGAAGTCTATTTCCTAAACGCATTATCTCCACTGTAAGAAAAAATGCAACGTGACTTAATTTGAACTTTCTCTACATGGTTATTTTTCGTGTCCAAGCAAAATACGGAAAAAAAATACCGCAATGCTTATTACTGCCATAATGTACCACCCACCACCATTTAATTTGTCCTCATGAAAACAACAACTGTAAGATACATTACTAATTGTTTCTAGATTACATGTGAATCTCTAGAAGACACTGTACATACCAGCAATGATGCAGCCATGATCAGGTTAGAAAGCAGGCATGTTTTATTTTTTTCTTTTTTTTTAACCTCCAGGAAAGATGAGAAAAGCATCTGAATTAACTCACATCAAATGTAATGGTTTTGGTATCAACAGCACACACATTTTCTTTCACAGAAGGCTTTTCACTTAAAGTATTAGTGATCCTATCTGAACACACATGGGTTCACAACTGGCTTGAGCATCAGAACAGGAAGAATTCTAACAGGGACTTCCTGTTGTCTTCCCGTTCTTCACTACACTGCAGTGCCATGTGATCAGCTCTGCTATTTTCTGATCCTAGCACAAAGCCAGAACTAAGTTATTTGCCTGCTTAAGACTGGGCTTCAGAATCCTAAAATTTCCATTGTAATAAAATAGAATCCTTACATGCATTAATGTCCATAAAACACCTTAGAAAATACAGTGCTAGCTCTGGCGAACATAGAGAAAATCCTTGCAATTTACTGGGACATTTATTTAGACAGCAGATCTATTATAGTACAGTTAAGTCTTCTCAATAATCTAGCAATCTCTAAATACAATGCTAGGATAAAGCTAATCAGCAATTGTGACCACACTGAAGTACCTCAACTCACAAGCCAATACCCTCTTATTGAGACATGGGGCATTCAGCGACTGAAGTGTTTCTGTACAGAGAACTGCCTTCCTGAAAGACAAGCCCAGAAAGGAACATCCTTGTCACTCCAGACACAGTGCCAGCCTGATCAGAACAGAGACATACTCCTCACTTCTCTGCATTCAGACTGTGAGAACCAAAATTAAAGATTATTACTGCTGGTAAACACAAGAACTATTGAGTATTAAGACCTTTTCAATAAAATTCTCCTATCTCCA
The DNA here is from genome assembly GCA_013397895.1 of Origma solitaria. Classification (NCBI taxonomy): domain Eukaryota; kingdom Metazoa; phylum Chordata; class Aves; order Passeriformes; family Acanthizidae; genus Origma; species Origma solitaria. Next base: position 213,063 of record VZRL01004010.1, on the reverse strand, counting down.
TTAGAACAGTAGGCTCTCAGTACTTGACTACATGGTCCACTTCAAAGCACAACTCTGATACATGGGGAACAACAGCAGAGCTGTCCTTCAACACCAAGTACAAATGTTGAGGTTAACACAGCCTCACCTAACAGGCAATAGAACAGCTGAGCTCTTCCTGAAGCCAGCTAAAATGAGAAAATAAAATCTTCATTAAAATAAAATTACTAGAGCATGTGTGAAGCAACTCAAGTTTATCAGATAGCAAAATAAACACCTTAGCTTCCCCTGCCTTCCTTTTCCCTCAGCTGGAAGGCAGTCCACCAGTGGAACAAGAAAGGGACTGTACTGAGCTCTCAGTCAGAAAGGAAAGCTTCAACTTCAGAAAGCTGAAGACTAATCTCAACTACAATAAAAAACTTCCTAACATTTCTTTCACTTAACTGTCATTGACTGAACTGAAAGACAAGAAACAAATCCAGAAAATCAGTTTTGGCATGCTGGAAAACATATTACATAGTATTATTGACCTTATTTTTCATAGAACATCTTTATTTTGCTATTCTTAACATATAGGGTTTTTTCCATGAGTAATGAAAATATGTTCTTGTTAATGATAACTTACCTTTACAGATTGGCAATCTCTATAATTTTAAGCTTTACCATCTGCACTATCAGAGTCAAAAAACTTCTAACTCAGTACTAGTTCTTCAAGGTGTTAGACTTCAGAATGACAATGTGAGTTTCTTTTAGAATTGCTCTCCTGAAATTCATGTAATTATCAGAGTCATTGTACACATGTCCTGAAAACCCTAGAGAAAAAACCTGTAAGTGAACATTACATTCCTTAATACCTCTGTATGGGCTTCCCATAGCAGCAAGAGGCCTAAGCTCTTAGAGCAAACTTGTTTAAGGCTGCTACCTGCAGCTGGAGAGGCCCAGTCTGATGCTGAACACCCTCCTCAGCCACTTCACCTCAACACCAAGAGAGATCTCAAACTACTCTTCATGGAGCCTTTCCAAATGCCTTTCTGTTGTTCCCACCTGTGGTCTGAGAAATGTAAAGCTTGAGTAGAACTCCCACATTATTAGTGCTATGCAAATGCTACAGAGAAAGGTGCCACGTAGAAACATTATTTACACTGAATTACTCAGTGCAGTCTGAAGTTCTTTATTAGCACATTTTTTCCTGTGGATGCACGGGCAGGGGATGTAGAGTCTAAGATACTGAATTACTAATGAGCAACGTTCTTCACACCTGCACTTCTACTTTCCTTTTTTACGGGGATAAAGTGTAAATACACTAGCTAACATACGCTATAAATAAAGCTACTCCAGATTAGGTTTTCAAATCTGTCAGGCAATTTATTGTATTGATTACAGGCAGCATAACGCAGTACAGACAAGTCCTGTCACACTCAAGCTACAAAACCCAGCAGAGAAACAAGTATTACCACTTGTCATTCCGAAGAGGAGTTAAATAAAAACAGCTTGTTAACTAATACAGCTTGGTAACTTATGCCTAGCTTTCTCTTCTGACTGTCCCCAAATTTTGTTACCTTGAACAGTGTCAGAAGCTTGTCTAGAACTTCGATGAAGCTTTTGTTCCTCTGAATGAGGATTAGGTACCTCAAACAAACAACAAAATCAAACAACCCTGTTCCCTGTACCTCAAGTTTACAAATAAAATTTTAGTTTAGACCCTATAACCTTGCTTCCATATGCTGTGTTTTCAGAGGCTTAAACTCTAGTCTTCTTTAAAAAAAATTAAAGATTAATCCCTATAATATCTAGTAGTCTCTCTAAGCAATTTACATAACTGGAAGAGATTCAAAAATTCAGATTTTCCTTCAGTTTTTCCATAATTTTTCCTCTGTGGAACAAGCCCAGTTTTGCACAAACAATGTTGTCAGATCAGTCATGTGACATAATGTGAAACTAACTTTCATGACTTCCAGTATTTTTTTATAAAATATGTGGACTTGATCAAAGCTCTTCCCTACCATTGTGCAAATTTCCATCTCTTCTCTAAAGTCTTCATTCATCCAAAGGTAGATTGACTTGGAGGAAAATACCCTTTAAAAGAAGTTAACATATTTTCCAGGCAGCTTTGGAATTCTAAGAAGGCGTAAGGTTTATTTTAGAAACAAATTAAACATATCAAGTTGCTACATGAGTAGTAGAACTGACTTCGGTCTCATACATCTTGTATCTCCCCCTCATCTTCTTTCGTCCTGTCAGATCCCCTATAAAGCAAAGAATGTTTTTTGGCAGTCACATCTGTGCTGACTAGCCACAAGAGCTCCCCCAACTCACCTTCACAAGGCATTAACTGGGGCTTCTCTTCCACCTACCGAGTGGCTCTGAATTTCCAGGCACTTCATTATCTGAAACCTTCTTCCTGCCTTGAAATTTTACCAAAATTGGCCAGGGATCGCAAGAGCAACTGCAGAGCAACTAACAGATGGGCAGACCAATGCCATGAACTAAAGAAATCAGATTCAAGAATTTTTACTTCTTCACTCCATTACATCACTTGCTTCTGACACTATCTTTTGCCTGAAGAAAATAAGCTTTGCATTTTCATCTGTACTGCTTTCTCCTAATACAGCACGGAGGTATCCTACAGAAATGCAGATATTGTGATCTTTCCATCAAAACTAAAAGAAGAAACTTGCAGAACCGTAAGCTAGTGCTTTTAATACATTTTAATCCTATAATGCTTATATATACACATTCTTTACGAAAAAATATCGTAACTGAAAATTACAAAGTCTGCCATATTCTTGACAAAAAATTATATGAGCACAGGTAAAACATTAAACTTTTTTTTCTAATCAACATTCATTTTCCAATAGATTAAACTGTACTTTCTGCAATTTCTATGTCTGTAAGAGCTAAAGATCACGTTTTCCTAGGGAGAAAGAGTTCAAATTCACAAAATATAGGCAGAGCAAAGGTAGTGTTGCACTTCACTTTAGGGGGTATAGCTCCAGGTCTAAGCATCTAGTTAGGAAATTCAAAACAGTGAAGTACAGACCAGGCAGATGCTAAAAGAAGCAATATATTATGCTGAAGAAAGGAGTACATCCAAAATCCCACTTATTTTTACAGTTCAGACAATGGAACATATTTGCAGATGAAATGTGAAAAGCGCTATGTAAAATTACTGCAATGCAAGTCTAAATCATCAAAGGTGCAGAGAAGCCAGTGTCTGAATTTGTCTGTATGTAACAGGCAAATTACCTGTGGCATGAAAGAGATTTGACATGATACTTAATAATTCTTTCATACAGTGGAATTTAAAACCTTTTTATTTCTTAACCACAACATAAAAGGAACTTTTATGACAAAAACAAACAGTATGCAAACTACTACTGTAGCACTGGCAAAGACCTGGTTTTCATCAACTAGAAGCACTGCCCCATTACATTTACAGAGGAAGTCAATGGCTTCACCCTCTGGCCTCAACATTTCAATTACACCATGAACCCAGGGTAATTTTTAGTGCTTACCACTAAAGGGAAATACACTGATTGCAAAAAACCACAGACTCAACACATGTAGCTCCGCAGGGATGGTATCTAAGTAGATCTTAGTAATGATGTGTCACTTAGAATTATGGTCTTAAACCTCACTATGCTGGTGGCACAATTCATCATTCCAAAACTCTTTGAAAAAAAGTCAGGGCATCCTCTGAAGGGTTAAGACAAAGAGAATGTTTGCTTCCCTAAATGCAGGGAGCATCTTAAAAACCAGAAGTTTGGTCATCCAACTAATAATAAGTAACTTTCACTTTTCAAATTATCTCTCAAGCCCACATGACATTTCTGGAAGTGACAGGCTTGGTTAACCTAACAGCTTACTGCTTGCCTCTTCAGTGAACCACTTCAGCCAGAGAATGCTAAGAACATCACCAGAAATACAGCCAGGCGTCAGAAGAGATGGGAGAAAAACTTTGTATGAATTAGAATGAACTGGTTTCTGAGCAGTATCATCTTTGCTCAATTTGTAACAGAAAATTAATAAATAAAAAGCCTCATCTGAAGCTAATTCTAGAAACAAGGACTTATTCTGATTTAGTCAATGGGGAGTAGAGATACATTTCCTTAACCTCTCTCAAGTAATTTTGTTTTCCTTTCAACTTTCTATATAGGAGAAAGCTGTGCAAAATCTCTTCTTTTTATCTTACAAATATTTTGGGGTGTTTACTATTAATGAAGGGGTATAAACAGAGCCACACCAAAACTCTGGCCAACAGGGTTCCACCCCACCAAGTTGAGAGCTATTCACAAGCATATCTCCAACCCTGCACACAAACAGCCACGTAACTCATGTTATTTGGAAATAGGTAATAGCATCCACTGATCTCACTAATAAATAAAGGCCAAGCACAAGGCCAAGTCTGTGATATAATGGCCTAAATCATAATCCAACCATTTCTAACCCCACCATTTCCTTCAAGATTTATCACTCTTAGAAGCACACTGATCTCAGATCCATCTTTTCTACTCCTTATTCCCAAGATCTTGACAGAGAGAATTATTTACACTAAGAAGTTAAAGCACAATGAGAAAAAGTATAAAGGGTTTCCAAGAATTTAGTTTAGAACACAATCTCTGGAATTCACCAATGTAGATAAAGTAAGAAAGAAAATTCTAGAAAGCAAATCTGTACCTTCATTTTTCTTGAGCACTAAACCTGAAAAATGTTGTTAATACAGGAACCACATTGACAAAACACTCCTAAGAAAGTCGAACTGATTCTCATTTTCTTTACCGAAATTTCACCCTCCAAAGTTAGGCAACAAAGAGGAACTGTAAATTTGACCTAATCATCACCCTAGTAATAGCTCATGCTGGATGATGAAAAGCTACGGGCTCTACAGTCATCTCACTTAAGTTCTTGAGACAGTCTTAAAACCAAGATCCATCATCTGTTTGGTCTTTTTCCTATGCAGAAAACACCTTTATCTCTAAAACAGACTAGTCAAAATTGCACAATTTTGCTGAGCTTTACTTTTACTAAGAACATAATCTTCAAGAGGTATTATACAGGTGGGACTCAGGGGGAAAAAAAAAAAGGAAATAAAAAGCCCCACACCTGCATTTTGCAGTGAATCCTATTGCATTTTCCCAATTTTCTTAAAAGAAGTCTATAGGCACAGACAGGTTTCCTTTTCTTCACGTAACTAGATTAAGAAATATATAATTTGTTTTAGAAAGGACATGCCAGTAAGACTTTTTACAATATAGCAGGCCAGAAGGTTTTTCCAAGAAGAAGCAAAAAACACACAGCTCTAATCACTGACACTGGAGACGACCGATTAAAACGCTACTGAGGTCTTCGCACAGTGAAGTTCCAGAAGTCTCCAAAGAGGAAGGTTCTGAGACCCCTCACAACCTGTTCCAATGTTTAACCACCCTCATCAGTAATTTTTTCTCCTTGCATTCAGCTGGAGTTTCCCTTATGCAACAGTTGTCTGGTCCGTTCCCTTTGCAGAGGCTGAAGGCTCCATCCAGCTGCCTCCTCAGCCTCCCCTGCCTCAGGCTGAGCAAGGCTGGTGTCAGTGCCCTCCCACCCAGGCAGGTGCTCCTGGCCCTGGATGCCTTCCCTCTCTCCAGCCTGTCATGTCCTGCAGCAGGGGCCAAACACTGGGCACGGTCTGCACACGGATGGGGAATGACACCGACGTGTTCTGAAATTACAGCGTACAAATGTTGTGAACAGCATGACCAACCAGATATGCTACACAAGCACAGCAACAACGATGACACCACCAGCACTGCTCATAGTAATATTTTTTCCCCCCTCACTGAATTGTTTGAACAATGACTCCCAGAGCTGCAAAATCAGCATGTAATTCCCTGGCGTTTCTTAAGTCATCTACTCATTAACGGAGGAAGTCTTGCCACACACTAAATAATGTAAAGAAAGCCCAGCAATGGAGGAAATAACAGTTCAGCAGGAAGAGAACAAGATGAGAAGGGATGAGAGAGGGCATTAAGTGGTCCTCATTTTTAAAATGCATGGCAGGTGTGATTGACAACATACAAAGGCATACAAAGACTTAACCAAACACAAATAATCTGTCACACATTGAAAACTTACATCTATATCGAATACTAAGCACAAAGTACATTAATGAGTAACAGATTCCCTTTCTAAAAAAGCATTAAAAAGCCGGATAGAATAAAGGGTCAGGAATTTTTTCTTATTTTATTTTTTAACTGAAAAGTTCAGGGCTACCATGCAAAACTAATTAAAAAGATAAAAATTCCCACTCTAAAAACTCTTAGTAAATATGGAATAAATGTACTAGCACTTAAAATCTCAAAGAAACTTTTAGTAACTAAAGGCTGAAACAAACAACCTGAGCCAGAAATTCAGGTGCACAAACTCAGGATATGGTACATAAACCCACCTGAGCCAGTATATTCCAACAGACTGAAAAACTGTTCACCCACCAACACATTCTCTGTATGTAAGAGAACACACCACAGAAAATGTCATCAACAAGTTCTAGACAGTCTGTGAGAGCTACATTCAATGTCTGAAATTAATGTGCCAGTGAAACAATGAAACTACCATTTCAAGAAAAACATACCATTTTAACAAGCAAGTCCTAAATCAATCATAACATATCAGGTATCAGACTTCTGTCAGTACTCAGGGAAGTACTAGTATTACAGCCAAAAAATCCTACAAAACAAGTTATAGAAAACGACAACATTCAAAAAGAAATTAAGGAAAAACAAGCATATCTGAATGTATGGAACAGAGGGAAAAGCAACACACTAGCAGAAACCAAAAAGCAGGCGGTTCATTAGTGGAAAACTACAGGTTGACTGTTCACTATATAACAAACAAAATCATGTGAATTTAATGCAGAGTTGCTTATATTTCAGCAGAAAATCTGCTTTGTGTCACCACAACCCTCTTTCAGCCAGCAGCAGGTCTTGATCCTTAACAAAAAATTCACTTAGCTTCATATTAAGCTCACAGTATATCTTAGGAATGTCCTTTACCAGTCTTGTCCCAGGTGTGAGTACACACAGTGACCCATCAATCACAAACTACTACACACATACCAAGCTCCTCATTACTTAAGTGACAGAAATAGGACAGTGCAAAAATATTTGGTACTAGGGAAGCAACTCTCTTCTGAAGGCTTTTGCTTTCATTTTTACTATGTCTGTAAAAAGGACAATGTATTTCCTAATCTTGTCTTTCAAGTGAGAAATTATTTTTTAAAAAAATCACCATACAGCAACTTCAGGTCAGACGGCAGAACTTCCATGATGTGGGTGTGTTTGCACAAAGTACCATGTGTCAAACGACAAGAGAAGACCTGCACTCCACTAAGATGCAGCAAGACATGAAGACAATACAATTTACCAAAATACTTTCAACCAGATTTCGAAAATGAAACTGACATCAAACAATAACTAAAAACTACTTAACTGTAGGAGTGCAAGCTGTTATTTCAGTTTTATTTAATAGTCCTTTTCCAAACCTCCTCACTGCTTTTCTTCTCAAATTTATATCCTGGCTTTCAAATTATGTTGTATGGCAAAACAGATTAATCCTCTAATGAAACTTCCTCTTCTCTGCATTTAATTCTGCCGTACAAGTTCCTGGCCAACAGTCTGTAAGGCCTTTAGCTTGTACAAGACCAATTTAAAAGGTATACACAAAAATGTATGCAATAAAATATGTATTATTTTTAATAATTTTATTAACATCACAGCAGAACACAAAGCAATCCAGTAGGTTTCCAGAGTATGTTAACAGCTACTTTCTGACACAGGTGACTTAGATACCAAAAAGGAACAGGCAATCCACTGCACCTAATATTTACAGAAACGGAAGAATTCTCAGGAGCATGAAGTTCAGGGGCCACCCTGGCTACAGTGAGTGTGAACAGTGAGATTCAGGATCCTGAAGGCAAAGGGCAAAGCCAAATAACAGCATCACAGGCCTGGGCTTCTGCAGAACAGGACTGCACAGTGATCAGCTTGGAAGAATTTCGAAGGAGGCTATCCTGGAGAGAAGAAGGCCCCAGGAGAGCTGGTTGATTTTCATGGATCTCCTCCTACAAGCTCAAGAATGGTCCTTACCAGCATGCAAAGAATCAAGCAAAGGTGGCAGGAGGCTGGCATGGACAAACAAGAAGCTTCTGACTGAACTCAAAGGTAAAAAGGGAGTGTACAAGGATCAAAAGCATGACCCAGGTGATGTAGAAGAAATAAAGATGCTGTCTGAGCATACAGTTATAGGGGTTAGGAAAGCCAAAGCTCAATTGGATTTCCACCTAGTATGGGACATGAAGGGCAACAAGAAAGTCTTCCAAATACACAAAGGACAAGAAGGTGGATTTATCAAGAATAAAACACACTTAATCAGCCTGATGGCGATTTGTGAAGAGTTGGCTGGCTTGGTGGATGAGAGAAGAGCAGTAGGTGTTTTTTACCTTAATGGAGGGTTTTTGACACTGTCTCCCATAGTGTTCTTACGGACAAACTAATGAAGTATGGGGCAGATAAAAATTGACAGTGAACAAAAATGGAAATTGAAAGGGTTATGAACAACAGCAAGAGGTCCAGCTGGAAGCCAAATATGAAATTAGAAGAGACATGGAAACAAACTGAGAAGGAGGAAAACTCATTTAAATAAAAAATACCCCCTCCCGCCCCAAATTTTACTACAAGCATGATCAAACACTGAAACAAGTTGCCAGAAAAGCTACTGAGTCTCCATAATTGTGGACAAATACAGCCTGGACATCATCCTGGGCAGCCTGCTCCAGTTTACTGAACTAAATGATCCTTAGGAGTGCCTTCCAACCTCAATGATTCACTGATACTGTGAAAACTGGTTTTAAACGTGTGCCATATTTTTAGTGGTGAGAAAGCATTTTACAGCAGCTAAACAAATCCTAGCTGCAGACAGATCAGGTTCAGACTATTTTTGGTGAAGTGTTACATTCTAGCTCAAATCCTTAACATTCCCTACCCCCTCATGTCCAACACAGTCTGGCAATACCCTCTGCCAACATACACGTAGGACTCTGAAGGTAAGTGCAAAAGCGCATCCACTCCTTCTCTGCCATTCTCATTTAATTTACTGAAATGATGTGATTCATGCAATTGCCATCATTTTCTAAAACTTCTGCTTCAGAACCACTTACAGGATCTACAACTATAACATATAATCACATGTGTATATGGAAGGAAGGAGAAAACAGAAGAACAAATTCACCTCAATATTGATCTCAGAGTGTCAGAAACTCTCGAGTCATAGAAAGATCAAAAGACCAAAGAGAGATTGCAGCAGGTACAGCAGTGGTTTCCAGGCTCCAGGTAACATCCTGCAGTAACTACAGAAAACAAAACCACACCAAGAACACAAAATTCTCTTAAAACAGGAAGAGTTTCTTAATGCTGGAAGGAGACACTAATGAAGTATAATTATACTTCAGCCCATGACTTGTTATGGAAAAATACTCAAGAATTTCTTTTAGCATTGTTTTTTTAAGCTTAAATTTACATTTTTCATTTTTTTAATTCACAACTTGTACTATGTTTACAGCAAAGAGTCTTATTTTTCTGGTTTTGGAGACATACCGACAACTCTTTCAAAAGTTGCAGACATTCAAAAAAGTAGGCGCCATGCTTCACAGCTTTCCTTTAAACAGACAAGCTTTTTCACCCTCTACATTTGAATAAGAATAAAGGAGTTGTATAAAAAGATAAACCTTTTGTTCCTGAAACAAACATACCTACTTCCACTGGGTTTAACTTCAAAACACAGTTGTTTTTACTACATTCTTCATATTTTCATGTTGTGACTTCATATATAACAGCATGTCAGGTTTTCTACACCATATATGGTCTTGCATTACACAAAGAACTGGTATTTGTAGGCTTTTTACTCTAAAATTGGAGAAAATGTTAATTGCTTGGGGTTTTTTTGCTTAAATCTGACACTGATCTCTCCAAAAGAAGGTTTGAAGAAAGTATACAATTCAAGTTATTTACTTATATTCTAGCACATAATACAAAAAGGAGCCAGCATTAAAGAACAGAATAGGCACAACTGATTTTCACAAGAATTAAAGATCTTTTTCAAAGGCTCACTTATTAGAACCACTGATTCACAGCCTGCTGAAGTCCAGAACAATCTTCAGCTGAAAGGACTTATATAGGCTATTTATGAAGTATGAATAAATGTAATTTTTCCTGTATTTTAATATTTTAAGACAAAGTTAGGAGAACAAAAAGCAGACAAATTTATTGAAGGCCTTCAAGGTACATTCAAGGCAAGCAAAGCCCCCTTGTGAGGCTACACCCAAAATGGATGCTGGGTCACAAGCCCTTCACGTTTTATAAATTCTGTCCCATTAGCATATTGGCCCTTAATTCTCCAACCACACCCTTAGGTGATGATGTTCACCACCCCAGGCCTGCTCCCCAGCCTACAGCTGTTTACGTATTTTCGGGCTCTAGGGCAACAAATGTGTCCTTGGATTTCTGTTCAGAGGAAATTGCTCCGGCTAAGGGTACTGAGAACAGAGGTTTCAACATTTTTGTAATACACCAAAGTTACAGACAGATGAAGAGTAAAAACGAAATTCTTAGGCATCAAGACCAAAAACTTTTTTTTCCAATTATTAAAAAACTTTTATTACCATAAGCAACACAAGATTTCTTCCTACATATATGTTTTTTCTATAATTTCTGAAATCATCTAACCTAAATCTGCACTTAAGAATACAAAATAGTCTGGACCGCAATCATTTTAAACAACAAATAAAATGGAACTTCTCAGAACTCATTGGAACTCAAAGTACAAAATAGTATAATGGAAAAGTAAAGCCTCTACTGCCACTTTGTAACAGTCATTTATAAAATAAGGTAACGGAGAAAAACAGGCTTGTGAAATAACTGGCACCTAAGCCAGAAGGGCCTTATTGAGCAGTAAGAACAAATTGGAAGATCCTTCTGTAGTGAATCATTCTAAAAATGCAACTAGTTGTGCTTCTTTCCCAAATGAGAAGTGTCTTTGCAAGAAAGAAACCAAGTTCCACAAAAAACAACTGCACCATGGGATAAAGAATATAGAGGAAGAACAATAACTGCTCCTCATGCACTGAAAAGGTTAGGAACACTCAGCTGAGGACATATTCTTGTAATCCCAGCTTTCTCAATTACAAAAGTAGGGAAGACTACAGGCACTTTCCAAGAAATGAAAGCTCAAGGTATCTTGGGTCCTAAGCAGGAAAGAGAAATCTGCCAGACCAGATTATCCAAGTGGGGGAAGTCACTGCAGTATTAACTGAATTTAAGGTCAAGTCACTCCCATAAATCCTGGTTTTAATCTCATACATAATGCCTTCCCCTCAACTCATTTGGTGGCATTGGTGGTTTGAATTTTTTAAAAAATCCAATAATTTAAAAAAAAAAAAAACAGCAAAAAACCACCACACCAAAAACCACCACCATCTACACAGCAACACACCACAAAAAACCCCAAAAAACCCCCCAAATAACCACAAACAAAAAAAACCCTGGGCTAAAACATAATTATTAACTTTTCTGACACTATCCAAAATAAGATGATTGTGGTGTTCGTGCTTCACCTTCCTCACGGCAGACACAGAACCTAACACAGATAAAATTCTGTTTCCAAATGTCAGGTTCCCATTGTGAACTGTGAGGAAGCTTATAGACAACCATTACATCACTTACTGATGTTGCATCATCCAAAATTTAAGCCACTGAATGCTGGCCATGAAATTCATAAAGGTTAACATGCTGAGCGAGTTGCAAGGGAAGAATCTTTTTCCCAAATAAACTCACACTGTGATAGTGTTAAACACAGGCATCACTAAATTCTAAATCGAGTACAAGATTTTTTCCTAAGTTTATACAACTCCCCGAGTTAAATGAAACAAGGAAAAAATTATTCTCTACAGACAAACTTACCAGTGAGGAGTGTTTACCCTGAACACGCCTTGCTGAGTAACTGTCTAATATTACCACTGTCTCTACTCACTTGCATTAAGGAATTTAGTTTCTCAGTCATGAATCACTGATTACAAGAGCAGAAACCATCTTAGCCACCACAGATGCCTTTTAACATTTTAGATCTAGCTTTAAAAATAGTTTTTGGGGGAGGTGGTTGTTTGCCTGCCCACCCACAAAAGACGAAAACCCCAACTCAACAAAACTATTTTTGTGGCCATCTCATTTCACAGTTGTTTAGGCAGAAGTTCACTTTTTTTTTTCCTTATCTTCTGGATAACTGATTTTCAGGACTGGTGAAGGGAAGAAGTTTCATTCTGCCAGATGGAGCCACTCCCTTCAGTCCTTTCCCTACCCATACATCACCCAGTCCCCATGCCTTTGGAGCTATGTTGCGTGCTGTGTAGCCCCTGAGAGTGCTATTTCCTTAAGCTGTAGAATTGGAGTGAAAGAGGAGTAACTATTCCACAGCAAACAGAAGTCACAGCAGCATCATTCACCACAAAAGGAGAGACGAGTTTTCCCACAGGATCTATGGCATTTACTGTGTTTGCTGCTGCAGTAAGGCCTGGAATGAAAAATTGAGTCCTGCAATATAATGCAGTCCACTAAAAAGGTGACATAAAAAACTATTCTACAGACAAAAAAAGCACTTGCCTGACAGCAAACAAGTAGAAAAGAAATGCAAGTATGACAGCATATGTAACTTCTATGTACAATCCCCAATCACCTTGCATTATCCTTCAGCTGGGAGAGGGATGAAGAAGAGATGGAGTAAACACAAAAGCAGGTAATGGTGCATTTCATTTTAGCTTATTAAAATTGAAGAACATTAGACCCATATGATGCAACAACTTTAACAAAGGCGAACAAAACCAAAGACATAAGTTTGGTATCTTCAAGAAGCAAAAATAGGCCCAGTCCAGAATATTTGAAAAACTCAATTTCCTGTTGCTGATCACCAACAGCTGCCTTGTTTCATCAGGCTTGGTACAGAACCTCCTGAAAGCAGAAGGAATCCTGATGAGCTATTATGGAATCAGCATTGCAACATGTAAGAACACCTGCAGATCAGATCAAAGATTCAACTGGCCCAGCTCTTACAGTGACCAAATGCAGATAGCCGTGAATAATTAGGAAAGAACACAGAAACAAGCATCACTAGACTATCCTCCCAGCTTTAATTATTCACAAATCCATATTTCATTCTACTACAAGGGTACCGAGTAACTCTAAAAGTACTGTTCTTTTAAAAATACATCTGGGTTACACACATGCTTTTAGCTTCCAAAATATTACGGTGCAAAGTGACAAGCTTAATTAATTTTTATGCAAAGGACCATTCCCTTTTGCTTGTTCTCACTCCACCATGCCCATCAGACACCTCCAAGTTCTTGGTGTGGATAGTAAAATGCTGATCCATAGAAATTCAAGAGGGAGACAGAGAAAGCAACAACATCTCAACATCACCTGTCTGTCTACAGTCTCCTCTTTCCCAAACTGCCAAGTCCTAGCTTCCTTTTTTTGTTTTGATACAGAAACAGCTCCATAGAGTCAATTATCACAGTTACCCTTTCTCCACAACTTTTCCGGCTCTACTGTATTGTCTCTGAGATAGGGAAAAATGAAAGGAGATGGGACCTAGACACACCAGCTCCAAGTGTACTATGGATTTATATACTGAGGCATAACAGAGAACATTGTCTGTTCAAAATTATTAGGAAATGGATGACAATTAGCTCTTTTGACCACCACCAAGCATTAAGCTGCTGTTTAATCCTTGAAGTTACCTACCACAACATTTAAGATCCATGAGATTGTTAATCATTACCTCTCAGTGTTTTATATGTGACATATTACTTTGACACTTACACACACTTTATATCAACTAGTGCTGAAGAAGGACCTTCAGCATTTCTGCACAGACAATTAATCTTCACTAATCTGAGTAACTATCACCAAGCAAAAGTTCACCACCAAACTAAAGAAAGACCAAAAAAAAGCACTTTACCTTTCCAATGCCATTTAACTCATGAAAACAGCAGAAAGTTATCAGTCCTATTTAGATATACAGCTGAACAGTAGCCTCAGCCACAGTGCAAACGGAGAGAAAATTACTCAAAACCATCTATGGTTTTGAACTCATGAAAAACAACACCTAAAGGTCATGGGCTATAAAATGCTACCAGTATTGGCCAGCATCCATCATACAAAATGTTTCGTAACACTTTCATACAGGAAAAAACCCTTTGCTGCACAGACACAGCCACAAGGACTATTTCGGTTCTGTGCATAGTATTTGTAAGAAGTGGGAATACTACCTCTCATGTTTTAAAAAAATTAAAGTGCTGACAAAAGAGATGCAAGCAATCAGCTTGTAAGATCACCTCCATGACATCAGGATCAGAATACCAGCTTCCCAAACTACTTACTGCTACTGAATTACTCCAGCATCTGATTCAGATGCACAGATTGCAAGTAACACTGAAGGTTATTCATGTTCATGTGTTTCACTCTTCCAATTTTCATATTATTGCTAATTTGGCAAGATGGGGAACTTTAATACCCCCAGAGCAGCACACAAGCCATTCATTCTTCTTTCCTTAAGAAAAGAAAGATCATGTTTAAATCCCACCTCACAAGCAGCTCCAAAGCAACTTCTCCAACATATTTTTTTAAAGAAAATAACTAAAGCATACAGAAAAATGTGAGACTGTACTTAGACACGACCATAGAAAAACAGTGTAAGTACAGAGAATGGAGCAGAAGGCCTGTAAAATTGCCATGAAAATTGATTACTCTGGGCAAAGTTTACTTACCTTTTACCATAGTGACTGAGGATAATAAAATTTTAAAATGCATGCAAGAAGGAACAAGTTAGATTTTACAGCCATTGATGAATAAGAAATGTTTGTGGTTATACATGGAGTATTTTTCACTGGAGTCACAGGCTCCCTATTAAAGTTGCATCAAAATTAGAGAACTGAGACGAAAAGCACAGCAACAATAACAAAGCATGAACTGCAATGGGACAGCTTGTTACATGAAAACTGCGGCATCTCTTTTGGAGATAACCCTAACCGGATCTTTATCTTACAAAAAACAGGTCAGAACCCACAGGTAAGAAGAGTTACCTGCTTAAGGAGCACATACTAGACCTGCTGCTTTTTTTGCTGGCAAAAAGAGTAACAAAAACATTTCAGTTTTCAATTCTTTTATCAAAGGGAATTCTGATAGCTGTGCATGCTCCTACAAGCGCTGACTGACCTCTAGCCCTCTTAAACATTATGAAACTGAGGACACATAAGTTTAAACATGTCTAAAGTACAATGGACTTTAATTAAAGAACTGTATTTAAATATCTGTCAAGTTTCTTAGGAAATCAATCACTTCCACATTCTATTACAACAGCACAGGCCTTGGACAAGTTCCAATATCGTGTTTTCCTCAAAAAGAATTGGAATTGTGTTATGGTTTTGAAATCCACATGACTTTATAAACTAGTTTTTGAATATTATCTCTCCATGTGCAGTTTTCCAATATAAAACCACAACCTAAGTTGTAGATTTAGCTCAGTTTTAGTTTTCAAAATTGAGTTCACCCCAATGCTGTGAACGTATCACTGGGCACACTGTAGCTAACCACCACAAGCCAAGTGATCCATAAGGGATTCTTGAGAGTTTAAGACATTCTCTTTTAGTCCATCCCATGGACAGAACAAGTTGTATCCAAGACACCTATTCATCTCAAAGTTTTAAATCGCATCAATTGCATCCGTTTTTGAATTTTAGTCTTTTCTGCCCTCGCACTTAGATTAAAAGACGTACACAGATATATTCAACACTAACATTTAAGGCAATTTTAGAAGCTTTGTTTTTTTAAACCTTTTTTATTATAGGATTGTTCCCTCTCTTGTGTCTCAAAATTCATCACACAAAAAAGCCCCAAATATTTAAATGAAAAACTAAACTAGAAGAGAACAAAATACAATATTTAAAGGGTGAGTGGTTTGCAATGAAGTTTCAATAAGAAATAGTACTCCGTCGAAGTGTACAAAGAGATATACATGCATACAAATAGGAGGGCACACTGCCATTTCTATTAGGTAAAAAAACCAAACAAACAAAACAAACAAAAAATCCCAAACAAACAACACACCAAAAAACAAAACAAACAAACAAACAAAAAACCCAACAAAAACACAAACACCCGTCCCCCCCAAAAAACCCAACAAGAAAACCAACCAACTAACCAAAAACCCACAACAAACAAACAAAAACCAAAATCCCCACACAAGTTCAGGTTTCTCTTTTCAACCTATTTGTACCAACTGCAACTGTTACTCAGAAGCATTTAAAAGCTCTCTCCTCAATGCAGTTTATATGGTTTTCTATTTTATTTCTTGTCCCTGGCCCTTCAAACAGACAAACATAAACCTCACAATTTAAAATACAGAAGATTATCTTATCCAGCCAACTCAGTGATGCCAGGGCTAGATTATTCTCTCCAGCATATCTGCTAGTGCTTAATGCAGTCCATACTGTGTGTCCTAACACATTATGCAAATGACACACACATAAAAGAAAATGTCTATCTCAGAGTGCCCCCCTCCACCAACAATCTGTAATTAGCCATGTCCTCTAAGGAAGAACCTCATTCACTCTCACCAAAGCAGCAGCTGCTGGCAAATGGAAATAAAGAAATTTAGAACAAAAATAAGCCTACTACCTACGCTCCCAAAGGTGTACACTCATGGTTGCAAGCCACAGTCAAAATCTAAACAGCTGTTTGCATTTTTCCAGAATGCCCACACAGAATCTCTCATGCCCAGCACCAAATATTTACTAACATGATTTGTATCAGGCTCTCTCAAAAATGCTGTACAGAGAGCTGTAGCAACAGATCCCAAGGCTTCACTAAAACACTCCTGAACTGCAAGTTCTCAATGCAAAAACCTAGAACAGAAAATACAAAGCAGAAACACTTTCTGATGAACACAGTTCACTGACATACAGAACAATAGGCTACAGTAATTCAGAAAAACACAGTAGTTCTAGCCCCACAGCACAGCAGAGATTCAGAGAACAAAGCATACAGTTGTGCCTAATCTTTACCATCCTGTTACCAAGTGGTCCAACCGCTAAACTCTAGGATCACCTCCCCAGAAGAGCTCTCTTCAAATCCAACAGCAGTCATCAAACAGTATATTCAGGAAATTGTTTCCCTGTTACCAAGGTAAACAAAAATTCAGGGAGTAGCCAGAGTTCCCATCTAACCAGAGTAAATGAAAAACGCATTTCACCATGGTTTAAAAAAATAACCCACAGAACAACAAAAGGGAAAAACTACAGAGGAAGCCTTTCCATTAAATAACCTTTATGTACTCAAGAACTGTACACATGAAACATCTTGTCCCACCCTGCAACTTCTAAGATTATGCACTTTCAGGTTTACAAGATGTGTCAGGCTTCCAATATGAACACAATCAAAGTCTGTTTGATGTCACTGCTCCCACCTATTCTATTTCTACTGTGTGTGCCTACTACCAGGTGAAGGGCAAAAAATACCATGGAAGTGTCTTTGCAAAAACAATAGAAATTACAAGACATAAAAAGGACTTGGACAGCAGAAATGCACAGCACTTAGAATAATCTACACTTCATATTACAAACAGGCAAAGTGTTACAAGATTCCTGTAAAAAGAAATCAATCTGACCAGACAGAATAACTCACATCCACTGCCTGTGTACTATGCTTAGCATAACATATTTTTAGTATATATCTATTATGTATTGTGGCAGACAGACAAACACCTCCTCTGTAGCAAGGCCGTCAGTTTAAGGTTTTGATGAGATCGTAGGCTCTGACAGCTTCCACAATCATGGAACTGTATCTAACAGCCCACCAGACTGACTTCTGGAGTACTGTCAATTCAGACAGTTTCAACATCAGCTTAGAAGCCTCAACATTTATACCAGGGCTAACTCTTGTTTTTTTAAAAACAATTATTCCTGTTCATCATAAGAAATAAATCTTGTTTTCATTAAACATCATTTCATAATTGTTTATATCTGCTTCCTATTCTATGCAATTTAACACACAAACAACTACAAGAAAGAATAGCACACGACCTCTGAATGCTAGAAAACCTCAATTTTTTTGTTCCAGTTATTATCAGAGAAAGAAACCAAAACATGAGCTACAAAGCACCAGTATATAATCCTAACAGCTTATTCTAACATGGCTACTTAGACTTCCTTAGAAAGAGAAACTTTTTCTTTTAGTAAGGCTCACAGGTTGCACATGTTTATATTATAATCATCACCTACACTGCCACACATGTATGCATCCAGAGAATTAAAGAAAAAAAACCCCAGCTTTTACTCTTTTCAGAGCCTATACTGTTCAGTTATGATTTGGTTATCCACCTACATTAAGACGTTTTCAAAGATACAAGAGGGACAAGACCACAAATGCATTGTGTGAGAGGAAATATCTCCTCTTCCCCAACTGTTCTCTCGATTGTTTTTGTGTGTAAGTAAATACAAAATGACATGAAATAATATGTCTCAAGTACCAGATGTTATTTTTGCATTTTAATAACAGAAATCATTAAAAAATAGCTTATACAGAGAAAAATGTCAACTCAATGCTTTGATGTTTGCCAAACCTGAGAAAGAAAAAACTTCAGCTGTATAATGTATATACTGCATGCAGTAAATGCAATTCTTTCATATGGACACAGTTCAAGATACTCTCTGTCCATTTAATTTCTCTTGCAAAAGTATTTTTTCAGACAATTATACCGAAGTGCTACAATCAACAAAGTTGTATAATTGAAAGCAAGAAGTCACTTTATAAAAAACACATCAAATGTAGTTACATTTGAAGGCAGATACCTTCCTTTTCTTGAAGGAACTATTTCCTGCTTTATATTGTCACTTATCCAATACGTAACATTTCCTCAGGGAAGAGGTCCATGTTTTGTCAAATTATCCTAGGCTTATGCTGACATAAATCAGAGCAGAAGTCAGCGTTATGCTTGCACAATTAAACAGGATTTGACTCAAGCTTTTTGAACAGCTGCAACCAAAACTCCTGGTAAGGCTGGTATTTATACTGAATTTATGAAACAGAAGCTTTCTGCAGAATTCACTATCACCCTAAGCAACGTACACTTTGACAACCAGCATTGTGTACTATTTCACATAAAAAAATCTTACAAATGGATTTCTCCAATTCTGATCTTTAACATTACGATCAAACCTTTTACAGCATCTGAATATCAGGCATAGAAAAAGCACCAATACCCAAGAACACAGAGTTCCAGAACAGTTCACATGTTTACAGGCACAATTACATAAAGATTGACATTCCGCTTCAATAGTAGAGAGATGTAACACCTGGGAGTCACCACTTGAAGTTTACCAATGTCATAACCAGGCTGTTAAAATAGTAAACGATCTATTCATTATTGTTAGCAAGAAGGCAAATGATTTTCTATTTTTAGTACCATCATTGCCCTTCTCTGGTTCCTGACCCAGCACATGCTTCTCTTCAGTTTATGCAGTTGCACTCTCTCTGATAAGGTGGAGGAGTGAAACTATTGTGGGATTTTCTTCTTCTCTGAAATTGAACAGTTGCGATTATAAAGCAAGTACTGATAAACCTCTAACTTTTTTTTTTTACAGAAATCTTTGGAAATGTATTCTTAACTTTTGACAAATACAGAAGCTCTTGGGAATCACTAAAGACCATTCATTCACTATTCCTAGCAACTCACCTGGCTAAGCAAAATAAAAAACATGTCACAAAACCAACAGAAAAATATCAGTCTTAATAAAATTATTTGATAAAGTATTTTTAGTATTCATTTCAGTATTCATAAAATGAGGAAATAATATTGTTAAGAATTGAAATTTGGCTTTTAAAGCTACACACACTGTGGTCAATAATTTTTCCAACCTACATTTAATGTTCTGAACGTAATTTTCATACAGATTAACAGTAAACTGTACCACAAAGAGACACAGCAATTCTTTAAACACAAAACGGTAGGAACAGAAAAGCAAAAAACCTCCAAAAAATAAAAGCACTTTTTGTTGTGCCTTTCTAGGGAAAAGATAGGAAATTAAATTTACACTTATGAAGATACCAGCTCCAGTCCTGAATCTGGACAGGTCTGTAGGTGGGATGTTGTGACTGAAGCAGCACTGCCTGTACCTCAGCAGGGCATAAACTCTACAGAAAAACACCACTACAACCTGACAGAACAGAGATAGCGGATGCCTATTAATCTAAAAGCCAGAAAGAACACGCTCTCACTTATCTGTCCTTATGAACACGCTCTCACTTATCTGTCCTTATGAACATAAGCCCAGCAATTCTTCCATTTGTAAACGCGTGTCAGATTTCAAACAGAATGGCAAACAGCCCTGAGAGTCCCTGGCCCTCTCTGCCAGCTCCCCCAGGAGCCCAGAATACGTGACCTGTCCCTTTGAACAGGCGCTCCATGTTCAGACGGGAGCCTGCAAGCCTGAATGTGCAATCTTTGTTTGCAACAATCGTTTCAGTGAAGGGGCTCTGAAGTGAGAAAGACTACCAGGTACAGTGTCAAAGAGAAAACAAACAAACAAAACAAAACAAACAAACAAAAAAAAAAAGTGAAAATAAAAATAGAAAACATGGCAAGGCATGACCAGACGGAACTTAATATCAGAGCAGACAGGCACCCAGAACAAAAACACAATTATCAACCAACATACAAGGTATATCCAGAGGACTCAAATCGCATGTCCCCTATTCTCCTACCTGTGTACACAAAGATACACAGAAGCACCACTTCTCAGTCAGACATTCCCTTTCTTAGTCTGACCACTGATCTTGAAGCTAGGAGCCAAGTTTTTCAGTTCTTGCTCAAACCTTGATGATTACACTTGTGCACTTCCAAAACCTTAAACTGTTGAAAATCCTAATTTCTGTAGCAACTCCCTTGACTGTGATGAACAACAGCTATGCTTGGAGTCTTCC
Source organism: Origma solitaria (assembly GCA_013397895.1). Classification (NCBI taxonomy): domain Eukaryota; kingdom Metazoa; phylum Chordata; class Aves; order Passeriformes; family Acanthizidae; genus Origma; species Origma solitaria. The sequence goes on along the minus strand of VZRL01004010.1, from coordinate 192,028 downwards.
TCATGACAACATGCTATGTGTATAGGTCTCCAGCTAAAAATCAAATGTAGATTACTTAATTATTACATTATAATGCAAACACCATATGGGATCCAGTGTCCCAAAAACATAAATCATTTCCCAAAATTGCTAATACTTTGCACATCAGTATTAGAACATTATAAATCCCTGCAACAGCAGCAATTTTTTTGTAGTAACTATCTTTAATGAAAGGTGTTTTCTGATTTTTTAAACAAAAAAGCCATTCTTACTGTTCAATACAAACAAGAGAGACTTCAGTTAAAGAGATTTGCTCACATATAGCACATGAAGCACTGTACACAAGTAACTATTCCGTCAACTGAACTGAGAGAGCAGATGCCAAACCACAAATCCTCACTCTCTTGGCATTTTACACAAATCTATGAAAATAAAGTTGTAAGAAAATAAACTAAACTTTAAGACATGCAGCAATATCATACAAAGGCAACTGAGAACACACTGCAACCTTGATCAGACATTCACCAGGGCTGTCTAAGTTCAAGCAAAGATTACATCAGGCCTGCTGTGATTAAGGCAATCACCAGTCTGAGCGCATATTTTCTAGCAGTTACATTTTAACTCCAACATGTAAGTACCTGGCAAAACAGCAGGCAGAGCAGTCCATTTTGCAATTCCACGCCTTTAGTAGTCCCCAATTAGACAGCTTTAACATCATGAGCTCCAAAAGTGCCACAGGCCTTGTTAGGGCTTACCACCACAGGGAGAGGTAGATTATGACAAGGGCCAGTGCCAAAGACCAGAAGTTTCAATATGACAGAATTAAAAAGCAGATACTAATTTTTACCCATAGACGTGTGGTTTTTCTCCTTCTTTCCACACTATCTGAACAGTACTGAAGAACAGGTTCTCCAAACATGGCACTGTTTTTCAGCTGTATTTTATCACAAAGTCTTAACATCATCGGTGCTCGTACTTAAGACTCCGATTTTATCCTCACCTAACCCACCTGGCTTTAACAGACTGTATGAATCTCTTTAGTGAGGTGACAGCAGAAAGGAAAGTCCTACAATACCATATGTGCCATTTTCAAACCAAGGCAAAAGGGTAAATTCAAGATAGCAATACACTAAAACTCAGTGTCTCCAGGAGGAAAAAAAACAAAAAACCACACAAAACAAAAAACCACAACCAAGCCAAAAACCACACACACTCGTATATTAAAGTTCTGTATGTTCAAAATTCACTCAATTGTATTTGATTTCAATTTTAATTCAATTTCAGCAAACAAAAAGGGGAATATCTACATAAAGGGCATACATTTCACAGCCCTATGCAAATTTAAATCAGCTTTTTCTTCAGCACAACAGTCTCTAAGAAATACAAAATCAGGTTTGTCTTTGTAAATAAAGTTTAAGACAAATCTTAAATTTACTGAAGCTGTTATATGTATTTTCTTGAATCTGAAGTGAATAGTTGTTTCAGAGACATTTATTCCTATTAATAGGGAGAACAGAAGGAAGGATCAGACACAGTTCTGTGTTAAAAACTTTGTCTTGCAAGTCAAAACATGCAATGGTGCCACCATAGGGCATGCTATGAAGTTTCTGAACTAAACACACAGAGGATAGCCCCAGCAACAAATGCTCTGGATAGAAATACCCTCAATATAAGCTGCTGTGAATACACAAGAGACTGGCAAGCACTGGGTACGAGCAGACAGAGGCCAGACCCTAATTTCTACTAAAATCACCACGGCAGAAACGTGACAGGGAGGAAGCCGTACCCTTGAGCGCTTAGCGTCCTGCCCAGGACGGGCAGGTTGGGCGTGGGAGCGACACGCCACGCTCTGCCCGCGGGGCCGGGGGGTGCGAGGGGCCCAAGGGGCGGCCCCGGGGAAACCTCCGTCCCGAGGGCGAGGGCGGCGGCGGCTCCGCGGGGCGGGAAGCGGAGCCGCCGCCCGGCCCGTGAGGCAGCCGAGGCGCCGCCGCCTCCTGGCCCGGGAGCGTCCCCGAGA
>VZRL01004010.1:118374-188235 GCA_013397895.1 Origma solitaria | reverse complement strand
GGAGCATGTCCCCTTCCCCTGCCTCCCGCCTGGCGGTCTCTCTTCCCTCCAAAAATCCACCCACCTTCTCAGACGACACCGCGATGGCAAGAATTGGCTCCCGGCTGCCGTCCCAGGGCACCCGCCCTGCGGCCGGGGAGCGCAGAGCCCGCCGGCCCCCGCCCGCCAGCACGGCCTGGGGCGGCGGCGTTTGCTGCTCCTTCGCTGGGCGTTCTCGAGGGTGATCACACAGAAACGATCTCAGACTTTCCGCCCTCACGCAGGGTTTGGTGCTTCTGCCGCCAGCTCCACCTGCAGCTGGTTTCGGCAGGACCGGGACCGCGTCTCGGCTGGCTCTGGACGGTCCCGGCCCAAGTCCTGGGACGCCCCTGGGCGAGTAGCGCCGGGGAACTTGGCTTTGTTGTACTCGCGAAGGCGGTAAATGCAAACATTTTCTGTACTATATCGGCATCCGAGTGTGTGATTTTTTAATTGCTTTTTGGTTTTTAGAATGGCGTGTTCCAGCGTAGAGGCTAGTCAAGTAAGGTCTCTGTGAAAGGGAACAAAGAAAAATAAAGCATAGAATTGGTGAAGGTCTGCTGTGAAATGAAAGGTTGTGTCTAGTTTGTGTTCTGAAAACAATAGTAATGTTTTGGGTTGTGGTTTTTTTACTGTGCTACCCTTGACCATGAGATCACAATCTCTGAAAAGAGGTGACTGCCCTGGTTATCCATCAGCAACTTGCATCGTCAGCAGGGGTGAATACTGGTATCCAGAGAACTGAGGAAAGAGCTTAGTTCCAGGAGCTGAAGGAAAAGTCTCAAGTCTATTTAATATGCTAGTATTAATATGCTAGTTATTGTCAACCAAGGCCACATCTCCTAAGTTTAAGAGGGTGTTACCACTCACGGCCAGTCACACTGATGCCGGTGCTTGCCTGCAATACTGTGCATTGCTGTGGATTTCATTAGGCATATATATATAGTTAAAAGTGTGTGGTTGTTTCTGAATTTGAGTTCCTCATAAATTTCTGATGTTAAAGACTACTTTGTGGCTGAACCTGACCTGGACCAGGGATTACATACACACATTTTGAATAAGCATACTGCTGTCCAGCTGGCAATCTACAGGAGAGTTCTGCCCAGCTCCCTAATCATTTCTCACTGTCCTACAACATTTAAAGATTTATTTGCCATCCATACCCAGAGAAAACTGTTACAATATAGTTTGCACAATGGTTGTCAAGAAGTTGGAAAGACCAGAATTAAAATCACTTGAGATTTTTGATGGGTGGAGAAGGGGAACAATTGGGGCACTTTTGTTGAGACTCTGCTGTCAAACAGAGCCAAGAAGTGTAGCTGTGTGCTTGGCTGTGTACTGTTCTCTGCACTGGAGTCACCATGCCAATCTGCAGAACACCATCAAGAACCCACGATGTATACAAAATCAGTCCATGTATTAATCATATTTTTTTCTGTAGGAGCCACAGTACTGACTCCAAATCTAAATTAGTATCATAACTAATACCCAAATAGAACATTGTCAGATTTACTAAATATCTTGGAGAGATTAAAGCACAAGTGGACTCTGAGTATAGTATCTAACAAGTCTCTATATCAGCATAGCTACATCAATACAGTGACAAATCTTCCAGTTTTACATTTTTTATGTTGCCAATCAATTTCTCTAGCTTTAGCTTTCAAACTTTAACAGGGAGATCAAAATATCAGAGAGGAAAATTTGATCCTAGAATCACATATTACTTCATTGCTAGGTTGAGGGACTAGATCTCATTATTGACTCTGAAAAGTTTATATTTGTGTAATTATCACAGGAAAATTCAGGCTACGCAAACCTTTGCTAAACTGTGTACTTTACAGTGTTCTATTTTTTTAGTGGCAGATGGTTTTGTTCAAGACACTGGAGTGTTCTTAGGAGTTTCCTGTGTAAGGCTATCTTGCTGTGATTTTTCATTGTAAATATGGTATCATAATTGCAATAAAAGCTTAAAGAAAGACACAAACTTTTGGAAATGTGCTACGTATCTTGGATTCATAACACACAAGCAAACCTTTGAGTCCCTTAATCATCCTTGAAAGTGATTTAATAAAAGAGGTTGCAAAAGCAGAAATAGAGTAACTGAAAGCTATAATTTCACTTTCTCGCCTTCCAGTCAGAAGGTGTTGACACATACTCACTTAGCAGGCAGCTGCAGCAGCTTAAAGTGTTAGCACCATCCTACTGTTTATTATCACTCCTTGCTAAAGAGTATCATCCCCACAGGAGAGCTGCTGCAGACATCTTTGAGTGCATCTCAGCCATTTCAGTGCGAAGTCTAGCAGCTAATTTAAATTGACAAGGTAGGCAGAGTTAAGCCTGTCCTGCAGTCTAGGGGGCAAGGTGTGCTCAGCTGTTCTGTTCTGCACACTCTGCTGGGTCAGTGGTGGCACAATTATTGGGCTTTATCTTCTTAAACTAATATTTGCTGAATGTGCATGTTGATGTGTTGAGAATATAGATATTCTAGAGGCTAATTCATGGACGTCAACATTCACTTGGCCAGGCAGACTGAAGGACTGAATTTCATTACACTAAATATGTTTTAGGTACCTGCCTTCTTTCCAGATGGTTCATTGCACCTGCTTCTGGCAGGGCACAGGGGCTTGCCTTTCTCTCACATGCACAAGTGTGTAGACATGTACCCTGCAGCCAGGTGAAGCAACTCACTTGCCAAGAAGTTCTGTTGTCCTTGCCGTCCTGAAGGCTCTCTCGTTTCTCACCGCCACAATATATCAGACCTGGTGTGCCACAGGCACTGAGGAGGCTCAGCCATAGCCAGTCCCAAATGCCCAAAGTTCAGGAGTGGAGAGAAAAGGAGCTTAAAGCGAGAGCAGGTTTTTTACTGGACTCTTTAGATTAGTGTGGAGTACCTGAGTAAAATAGATTAGATAGGCAACAGTGGGAGATAGCAGTAAACCTTGGGTATTTTGTGCTAAGATAAGGACTTCTCTCCTAAGGAGAAGTCTGAAAAGTTAAGTAGGAAAAGGTCCAAGTTTAACAGGGCCTGAGTTTAGGGATGAAAGGAAGAGTGAGTGGGAGGAGATATGCCTCAGGCAAGAAGATGTTTGTACTGATGTTTGCCTTCAGAAATTGTCACTTGTAGGAGCTGCTGAGGTAATGCTCATTCTGGTAAAACTTTCTACTATAGTCACCAGTGGCTTTAATCTCATGATCAGGGCCTGCTTTGAGACTTTCAGGCTGAACCTGAACATCTCTGCTATGTCTTCTGCTTTGGACATAAGAAATACTACTGTCTCCCAGGAACTGTTTGCAAGCACTACAGTGTGCCTGGCTACAGGCTTTCCACCACTGGCATCAGCCTAACAGCATCCCTGCTCCCCGAGGATGCTGACAGGTGCCCTGCCTGAGAATGATTCGTTAGATTCTCCCCAGAATGGGAGTTTGAGAAGTGGATTACCCATTTTTCATTCATTGGTGTTTCCAAGATACTGCAGATAGTAGTCAGTCCTTCCTAGACATGTAAAAGCCATGAAATCATTACTAGAGCTGCACAGTAATGTGACCATTGTCTGCAACTGCATTTGCTTTGCAGGTTTCTGCATTGAAATTCCTGTGATTCAGTCATGATACAGGCATCTGTTTCCTATCCAGCACTAGAGCGGTATTCATCCTAGACATCAGTAGTGATGGCTGTTTCCTTGGTAAGTGTACCACAAGATTCCCCTTTCACTCGATGGATGTTCCTATCACCTACACTCAGGCAACAGAAATAAATGTCCTTGCTGCCATTGGCAGCTGTCCTGACTCCCCTTTCACACTAAACTCTGACAAATGTGTCCCCTTTCTTTCATTTCAGTTTTCTCTTCACTGGAGAGCACACCTACCTCACTTGGCCCCAGATACTGATGCTTTCAAAGTGCTCCAGAACACTGCCAAAGAGAACTGCACCAAGGCCTATCACTGGGTCCATAATAAGAGAGGATTTTGACATCCGGAAGCTTCAGTCAGCCATCTCCATCAGCCATAGGGTGTGAGGCAGTTCCTCCCAGATATAACACCATTGTAAGCACACAGAGTATTCTGCAGGAATACTCCCAGGGGAAATCACTGCCTGGGTGCCAACAGAGAGTAACATTGCAGCTTGGATGGAACTCTGGGCATCTAGTTCTTATCCTGCTGCGCTCCAGGGAAAAATAAGCCATTCGGCTTCTGGCAGTTGTCCACTTCTGGGAACCAATTGCCTATGCTATGAAAACCAATGTGTCTTCTACTCTTCGGTGTAGTCTTCTCAGATAAAAAGCTGAGGTGTAAAGGGAGATCTGTGTCTGTCAGGATGCTACTCCAGATGTGGACAGGGTAACAATGTCCAAAGCACAAAGAGAAGCCAGGAGTGGACAACAAGATGACTGTTCCTGCCGGCCAGCATCCCTGTTCCATTGCCAGTCTTCCTGAGCTGGGCCCAGAGGTGTTTGTGTGAGGCTACCCCTGTGTACCAAGGCAGGTTGGCACAGCTTACAGCAGTAAGCCTCAGCTGCTCACACTAATCATCCCTGCTATTCTGAGTCTGGAGTTGGATACATTTTGGTGGGTTTGCAGCATTAGTATTTCAGCTCAGACTACAAACTTGGTGCTCTGTAAAGAAATACAAAGTTGTTCAAGCCTGCAGGAATTTACTATCATCCTGCCAGGGACAAAAACAATTTTATGTATAATTCAAGGAGCCCAGGAGAATGGGTTGCAGTATAAAATTTGAGCAAACGAGATTATGGTTAGGAGGAGCCCAGAAGAACTCACTTAATACTTGGGCTCCTAGTAACAAAAATCTACTGACACACTTTGAAACCATGAGCAAAGCAAAACTTGTTTTTCATGCTTTGCTGTTGGAAACTGTCACTGTGGAATAACAACAGTGACAATGTTTCTGAAGATGCTGTGCCTGTTTATGGAGGATTTCCTAATTTTTTAAAGGTCGAGGGGAAAGAAATCACTCCAGTCTTTTCTGCATTCGCTTAAACTATCTGCGTTCTTTCATTTGTTTTAAATTAATGGAGCCAGAGTCTAACAGATAAAGTCATCGGCCTCAGTTCTGCTGAGGGTTTATTCACTTTAGGTCAAACAATGTTAACTTGTTTTAGAAAGCCAGCAGGGACTATAACATGTGCAGCATTTTCCCTCAGAAACCCTCCCCTCCCACACACACACAGTTTAAAAGAGTTCAACACAATAAATATCCAACCTATTTAAAACTGGCCATGACAGGAAAGGTTTAAGTGCAGAATGGCAGAGAAAAGTGAAATGACGATTTGAGTTACCTTAGCTCCTCTACTGAAATAACGGTTCTGTGCTTTTGGCTGGAAAGTAATAAATCAACCCTATTTTTTAAAATGTTTAGTTTAACTACTGAACTGACAATTTAGGTGGAAGTAGCCAGTGATGAATTGGCAACAATGTTGTCACTCTCTCCTTGCTTTATCACATAATCAGCAGCTTGATCCACTGAGTAGTGAAGCCTTGTTTTAGTAGCACAGAGGTGCTAACAGCCATCTCCAAAATTCAGGCTACCCATCTCGTATTTTTTCTGACTATCCACAGCCTCCCTCTAGATGGACAAAGTGTGGCAGCTTTCTCCTGAGCTCTGCCATGAAACAGTTCTTCCTCTGGAGCTGGGCTGGATCAAGACAGCTTTCACATACTGAGGAAAAGCTCAGGAGTAAAATTTAGACATATCACATGAATATGTTGATTTCATTCAAACTGTCCCTCCTTCTAAAAACTGTGTGCCCCACCCAAAGGCAGGGTGTCAGTTGCTGCTCTCACATTTTACCTACTCTGTCCAAAGAGCTTTTACTTCACTTTGAGCTCATCAGAACCTCATTGGCAGACACCCTGTAGAATCCAGGTACTTGGCTTTTACTGGCTTCTAAACCTGACTTCATGTGCTGTTACTTATGCCAACTGACCACTGCTCAGCTCTCTTTTCGCTGAAGAGACACAGGAGATGTTCTCTAGGACAGCAGGAGTCATCCAAAGGCCAGGAGGTGTCTAAACCTGTAAGCTGATTACTATTTATGGGGACTAGACTCTGAAAGTGATATTATACTGGGGCGGGTTTTTTTGTTGGTTGATTGGTTGGGGGTGGGTGGTTGGTTTGTTTCCTCACCTCTTTTCCCACCACCCATCTTTCTCCTGGAGCTTTTAAAAAGTGAGATGGAAAATGGAAAGACAGCATCCAGGGAAGCATGATCCCCACAAAAAAGGAAAAATGAAAAACAAACAAACAAAAAAAGCAAACAAAAAACCAAACGTGTGAGGCAAGCTAGATTGTATTTATGTCTGTATGGTATAAATTTTCCAGAAGAGACTGGATTAGGAATATCTTGGGTATTTTAATAGAACTAAATTTTTACTATAGCTTCCTGAAAGAAGTATTATAAATTCCCCAGCAAGCTACATCCTCCTTCCAAAGAAAGGATTGTATATGAATGCTGCTTTCAAGAAGAAAATACAGGATTCATTCTCTTTCAGTGTTTTACAAACCCTTTGAACAAATGCTACAGAAGGTGGTGGCTGCTTGGAGTTAGAGAAACTATCTAATGACTCATTCTGCTCTAGCTTTAGGGACCAACACAGGCAACTGTGGGAATTAGGGACACCCAGAATTGTGTTCAGGTTCCAAGTGGCTTGTCTGCCTTTGCAGAAAAAAAAACAACATAGGAATCCAGCCATGTAAATTATTGCAAGTAATGAACAGAAATGCTCATTAATTTTCTGTAAACAGGCTGTGTTGACTGCCTATGCAAACTGTAGTGTGGAAAGAAGAAACATGCTTTTGAACTGACTGAAGAAAGCATTAAATATAACATGTTTCTAGTGTGGCTAAATTAATCATCAGCACCCTCCACCAGTTTGTCCCTGTTTGGCAATGGACTTAGAGCTTCAAATCTAGTAAAAAATCAATCCAGAAATCTGATCAGCGATAATATAATGCTGAGAGAAGTCGAAATGAAAGTAATGAGCTAAGAACAAAGCCACGTTTACAGAATATTTTCAGCCCAGTCTTCTGCTGAGACACCCTCAGATGTTCATTTCAGAGCTGCTTTCCCAGGAAAAAGCAGCAGCCAAATATTTTAACTCATTAGATATACTTGAACTCTTCACTGCAGTATTGTGCTGTTTCACATGCGCCCCACTCCAAATGGCTCCATGTGGATGCAAAGTATGTCCACACAAAGGTCATTTGCAGGATTAGACCAAAGAGTTGCAAGGGAGGCAAGGGAATGCAGTCCAAGTTAATTTAATTCTCAAGGCAGTCCTTAGGGTCTAAGCAAAATACAAAACAAACTCTGAGCACAGTAATGCAATGCATTTTTCCCTGATGTTTAGGGTCAGGGATTAATATTTTTGATATATTAAGAGTGGTCTTTCCTTTTGATCAGGTGGGGATGGACTACTAGATTTCAGGACTATATGACTACCTGAGGTGAGGGCCACAAGTATTTTACAACTTTTATAAAGGTAATTAACCTGAGTAACTGGATCTGATTAATATAAAAAAGACATCCAAAGGGAAACACCTCCTCCTTGATATGACATATTCCTGTTTGCTCTTCTCATCCTCCATGGGACCAGCTGCAGGAGCAACAGGTTCTATTCCATTTGCAATGTGTCAGGCTGCTCTTTTGGAGACATCCTCTAAGTTTTAGAGAAATCTTGATGAAAGCCAGAGAAAAAGCAAAGATTTGCAGCAGTTGTCATTTGTCAAACTTCTCTGTTTACTAAAACTTTTTTGTGCTGCTCGTGGCTTCTGTGTTTATTTAATCGCTTTTTCTTATTTATTGCTTTTTTTAATAAAGCAACAGTTGTTAAAACACTGGAAGCTCAATAATTTTCTTAAAAATTAGTCATATTGCCTTTTGAACTGTGTGATGCTTCCAAAGCACAAAAGAGTTAAAGAAAAACAAACAGATTACTGCAACTTTCTGCATTTCAAAACAGAGGTAAATAACATCTGTGCAGAGCTCAAGTCCCTTCCAATAGTTAGCTGCTTTAGCGAAGGGGGTGAACCATGTGGAAACACTGCAGCAGTCATGTTTTGGCTTTTCCTCCTGCAAGATGTGCTTTCTGACTCCAGCTCAGAGAATTATGCTCTTCTTACTCATGACAGTATTGTCCTTACATGAGCAAAGATGAGAGCAGAGAGTGAGGCACACTGCTTGGATCACTGGGAAAGGGTGGTCCATGTTAGTGCCACCTGAAGATGGCTACCTCTGACACAGCTCCCTGATTTAGCAGCATCTGAAGCTAAATGGTTATTTCACAGACTGCCGGACTAATGAAATAGTGCCCACGCCCCACTCCTTTTCATGCTGCTCTGCACTGAGAGAGGGTATGGAAACACTGACCCAGCTGGAGGAGATGCCAGCTGTAGGGAGACTGGTACTTCTGAGTGATGGGATTGTGCTGCTCAGCGATCCTGCTCCTTGCAGCATCCTCTGCCACAAGCACTGCTGGAGCACACTATTCCTGTCCAATGCATCACCTGGTGCAGGGCAGACTTGCAGGGTGCTCTAAACCATGGCAGGGCTCATCTGCCACTCTTCAACAGATGGGGGGCCCACTTAGTAGTCAAATATTTTGGTTCTTTTCTGATAAATGCCAGAGCCTTGTAATCTGGGGTCTAGTCTATTGTAGCCTTTGCTTGTTTTACATTGGCTTTCTCCAAGCCTTTCTGGTTTCTGCTCATGCAGTTTCCATTGATTATACATAAGATGCCTGCAGAATCAAAATGTTCCTCAGAATATTGGCTGGAAAAGCTTTAATTAAATGGATCTCATACTCTCTTCCTCTTTTTAATGAAATGACTTCTTTTGGTTCCAATTCAGAGCAGCAGCACTGCTGAAATATTGAAAACATTAATGGATTATCAAAGCATATGCTAGGTACTCTTGTTCAAAAATATGAATATGTGATTCACCTTCAGTTTAGCTCAATGCGAAGACAGTAATGAGGGGCTCTTGCTGCAGATACATGTGTTCCTGTACAGCCACTATACTTTATTTCAGGAGAAAGCAAATCCTTACAAATCTGGGCAAACAGGGAGCTTAACAACACAACCCCTTAATATCCTGCAGCAAGGGAAGTTTTCTGCTTGCCTTGTGCTCTCCAAATGCACTAGACACTGAGGATGGTATTCATGACACCTGATTTTACCCACCTATAAATTATTCATTTGATCTGAGCTAATCAGCTATGCTCCCTCAATAGTCAATGAAAAGACAAAGAAGCTGGCCAGGCACGTTCATACCACACATAAGATGGCTTGCATCAACCTCTCAGGGCTCTTGTTTCTCTCTAGTGACTTCTGGGAAAGCCCAGACTACTGCAACTGCAATGACACATTAGCCCACTTTCTTTTTGTCCACCCTCATATTGGGAGAACTATGGAAGAAGTAACAATTTATCCTTATATATAAAACACATCCCTTTGATGGCTAGCCAGGGACAGCTGTGCAATTCTGCTCTGTATAACTATACATATAAAAGTATTAATTATTTCTATATTAAGAAATAAATATGACATGAGGTAACAGCAAGGCTTTCATCCAAGTGTGTAGGGGGACTTTTCTCTTGGTAACATTGCTGTTCACCAAGTATATTAACTGAGACATTTCAATTATTTTAATTAGTTATTTTCTAGTTCTTCAGCTTTATGAATTATCATGCCGTTTTCTGGGGTGAGAGCAACAATGTGACTGTGCTGCAGGATCTGTATTACTAGAGGTTTGTCTTTAGTAAGGAAGAATTTTTTGCTCTGAGCAAGGTACCAACCTTGAATTTTGAAAGCTTTTGCAGAAGAAAATATCGATTTTCAGTTTAGTTTCATTCATCATGTTAAAAAATTTAGCAGTCTGGCTGTCACAAACTGTACCAAGAATGGTTGTGACCCTGGAAACAATATACCTAGTATGTGCAATTTGTTTTTTTTTTTTTAAACATAGAAATTGTGTCCATTTAATAGTAATAGAGAACTGAACAGTGTGTCCCCTACCACAGGAAATTATTAGAAGATCCATTTCACAACTGACTTGTGTGTAAGTCCAGAGAAAAATAAAATATTGAAACATGATATAATTGACCTCTCTTGAGGTGAAGAAACATCATAAACTATGTGCCAAATGCATTAAAATAAAATCCAGTCTTTTCAAAGTACGCACTCTCATGAGGGCTGGGTTTTTTTATTCATGGTATGCCTGTATGTCAGCATCATAGAAAGACTTTCTGAACAGATATTCTTTAAACTACTCTGCAGCAAGGAGTGATTAAATCCTTGTCTTGTTGGCCTGGACAAGGCAGTGATTGGAGATGTTCTCTTTTCGTGGAACTGGGATTGAGAACGAAGGCCACCCTGTAGCAGGTTGCTTTTCAGTCGTGTGTGACTTGAACTGAAACCACTGTGGTTATCCTTCTGATGCTGCCAGCAAACAGCATGAAACAATAACTTTGTTATCCAAGCATTGCCACATTTATCACAGCCTGGATGTTAATTTAGAAAGCAAACACAACTCAGGGCTTTAACTGTGTGTCTGTCTTAAGGCTCGGTATATGGGAAGGCATGTCAGAGGTCTAAGGTGATGTTGACTACGGCTGTGAATTAGAAAAGAAGTTTTGGAAAGGAGATCAAAAATAAACTTAGTTCTGTGAGTGTTAGCACTGTAGAATCTATGACTCAGGCATCCATTGAGCACATGCAAAAAGCATTTGGCAGCGAGAAGGTCCTTCAGGAGAAACCATAGTATTTCTAAAGGTGCCAGAACACATAAGCAGCTGGGTATGGCCTCCGCGGATCACCTGGCAGCAGCTCCTGCAAAGAGCTCTGAAGCCTGTGCATCTCTCACTGTATATTCTCACTTATCTCCTTGCCTTTGGAGTCAAGAAACAGCCTCCCACGAGATCCTGAGTGCCAAAATTACAGTTGCCCACTCTCTCGTTATAAAACCCTCTCACTCTCCTGTGACAGCTGTTGGAGTGGAGCAGTGCCAGGGGCGGCTCCCGCAGCCCACCGGCTCCTGGGAAGTATAGGAAGGCAGCATCCCACTGAAAGAAGATCTGCACAGGATATTGATCATTATTTCAACACAAACGTATTTGAAATAATGAATATACTTTAGAATATACTGTGTGTTTTCCTTCTTTGTTGTAAGAAACCCTTCTTTATCTCTGTATGAAGCTGATATCAAAATGCACCTCTGTCACAGGACCTGCAAACCCCACTTTTTCTTTTTTTTTTTTTAAGACACTTCATCCTGATTAGCAGGATTTCCAGTATTATAACTATGTCAACAAAGTCAAACTAACTCAGAAGCCATCTCACACACTTCTGTGTTAGCTCGGGGGCAGATCAGGCCTGATTACTCCTTTCATGAAGCTACAGTGTTATAATCACTACTCTAAAGACCTGAGGGCCTTTGGGATATTAGTCACATGGTAGATCTCCTCCCCTACATTCCTTGTGAATTTCAATGTTTTTAATAATTTTCCTTTTATGTGGAGAAAACCTTACCAATGTAGGAGCCAATTTCTAGTCACCTAAACAGTCATACACACAACCCGTAATTGCAGAATTTGTATTCAGTGTGCTATGCTCACAATGTTTATTTTACCCACTACACAACTGGACGGAAGTACACAGCTCCATACTTATTTCAGACTAAAACCATGCAAGTGTTCAGCCCTGAGCCAGAAGAATATCTTTTCCTGGTTTACCTCCAAAGCAGTTCTGTTATGAAGATCTATTCCTAATCTAGCACATAGATGTCACTTAGAGACAGGTTGTAATGGGAAACATTGGCTTTTTGGCTAGATTAGTGCATTTAAATGGATCAATGATGTGATGCAGCTGTAGGGTGGAGGCTCTTTAAAAGCTGCACTTCTCAGTGCCAAATATAATGAAATACGGATGACTTCCAGCTAACTTATTGTTGATCTTTATACAAGGGGAAATTTTGCAACTTGAGTATTTGATACTGTGAAGCTGCACTGTGGAAAATCAAAAAAGATACACAGTGATTATAAAGATATGACAGATACAGGGAGGAAGCAAAATTTGACAAAATTGGTAAAGTAAATGTGAAATGAGCTGGAGACAATCAAAGATGAGGAAAATAGAAATTATAAAACTCTGCAAAAAAAGAGATGGAAATAATGGAAAATATAGAGTGAGTAACAAGGAAATGATCAATAAAAGACTGGATGCAAATAGAATAATCATTATATGAGAAATAAATTCGTCTAGAACAAACTGTAAAGCCATACAAATTCAGAGCTAAGAAGGTTAGCCTGATGCTGATCACTTATCAACAGAGGTAATATTTTTTTGCTATGTTGTACTCACAGCTCTTGATTTGGATTGTATTTTATTACCTAAACTTACAATCTCAGGTAGGTAAGAAAGGGAGACTCATGAAATAGCTCAGATCAATCTTCTTACTTCCCAAGTAATTCCCTTTTCCCCTCTATAGATCTACCACAGCCATTGTCAGTATATTTTCCTTGCTTCTGACTGTAAAATGGGAAACTCTCAGGCATCTCATGCTAATCCAACAATAGTATAAAAAAAAAGTTATTTGCCGACTGAGAAATGCAGCAGCCCACGTGAAGCTTCTCAGCTGAAAAAGAAATAACACACACAAAAATCCCCTGACCTATTGTCCTTTTCAGCAAACCATAGAAAATTAAGACAGTTCTGGAGATAACAGAATTCCAATTTCTTTTTTTTATCAGCTCCTTAAACTTGAAGTTATGTGTTTAATTTCAAAAGAAACCCTCCAAATGTGTCTCAGCTTGTGTTTCGTTTTCCTCAGCACTTCAACCCAAGAAATGCAGTGCAGTAGAGTTCAGCTGGTTGGAAGAACAGCTGAGCGTGGACTGGAGCAGTGCTGTGTGCAGTGTCACTGCTGATGGGATAAGCCCTTGTGTTACCTAGCAGAAGGTGTGAAAGTGCAAATGGACAACAAGGTCACTTGTATCTTCTCTGAACTTGCCTCATCACCTTTGTTGCTTTTCCAAGCATCTGCACAGCTGTATTATAGCTGATTTTTTTTCAAAACGTCGGTGTTGCTGGACCCTGTGGATTTGCTAAAGACACAACCATAAATGAGCCATTTTTCTGGCCTGCTGTTTTTGAGAACTGGAAACTTGAATCGTTTATGCGAAATAATATCCTTTTGGGGCCAAGACCTTACTGCATTAATTGCACATGGAGTTGGACCATCTCTCACATGCAGCAAAAAGTGAACCATGGCAACAGAAGCTGCTTCTAGCCAGTAGCTCTGAAGAAATTAGAGGGCTGTCTGTGGCAGTCCCTGTTCCAGCAGGGCTGTGTAAAGCATTTTGCATTGTAAATTGCTCCCGCTCTGCCATCTAGGGGAGCTCAGCCCAGCAGGGTACGTGGTATAGGAAATAACAAGGAATCCATCGAAAACAAAGGATTTTGGCAGAAAAATCCAAGGACAGTCCCCAGTGAGGCCTGTGATTTGGGAAGGAGGAGGGCCTGTATAGGACTCCTCTGGACACCCTGCCAGGCTTTAGCTGTGATGTTGCCACAGCACAGAAAACTGATCAGACGGAGTCACATTAGCATTTCAACCTGGCCATAATGGGTAGAACACAGTGCAGCTGCAGGTTTGTCAGTCCCACGTGAGCAGACCCTAAACAAGGCTTGTTATTTAATTTCAGGGGAAGAGAAAATGAGACTAAAAACATCTTTCAAAACTGTCTAGTTCATCCCCTTCCAATTCCAGTTGGGTTGTTCCCAGCCTTCTGATTTTAGTGATTTATCTGTTCTAATTTTAAATGACTCAAGAGATGGAGTTTCCACCTCTTCCCATGGGAAATTAGTCCATGGTCTGATAGACACAGCCAGGATATTTTCCTGATGTTCAACCTTCAGTGGTTTTCCTTTGTTCAGTTTAATCTCATTACTCCCAGTCATTCCCTGTTGGTCAGTGCCAAGCACTCAGCCCCTCTCTTTTGTGTTTACACCTGCACAATTGGATACAGTTGTCTTTAGAAAAATCTGGTAGTCTTGATTAGGTATTGTCCACCTTCTCAAATTAAGAGAAAAAACAAAACAAAAAAAAAAGATATGAGTAAAGGATAGTACAAGTTAGTCTTAAAGGACTTTTTCCAGACTTAATCTAATTCCATTCACCAAACCTCACTGAGATCTGCTCATGTTTTTTAGGTTACAGTGACTGGTGACCCCACACAAACCCATCAGCGCTTTCCTACCCATATCAGAACTATGGGAACATAAGTTATGCAAGGTGGGAGTAACGGATGTGAGAAACCAAAATCAGGTTTCTATAATAAGAGGACACAAGCCCAAGAGTTGCAAGAAAAATGTGTTTAGTGGAGTGGCATTAAAAGAATACCAAAAATATCTGGATGTGACAAATAGGAAGTAGAAAAGCTGGTGAATCATAACCATGGAGAAAGCTGCTGAAATGGTATTTATGATGAGATCCTTCAGAGGCAAAGTACAGAGAGGGAAGGAAAGGTGATTGAATACAGTTATTTCTTGAATTTGCAGAAAATGCTGAAAAGAGAATAAGGATCCCTTAGCACCTTGTAAGAAAGATTAAAAATGTGGAAGCTTAAATAGAATTGTGGAAGCCTAATGAAAGAATGGAGAATAACCTGACCAAATCCCATGAAAGTAGGAGACAGATCAGAGGAGGGAGGTAGTACTATATAGAAATAAATCAATAGAGGCTTTTGTGGGACCCTCAGCAGACAGCCGGGCTTTTGGGAAGCTCGGTCTGAAATGCAGAGTCAATAGAACAGTCTGTTCCTGCTTTGCATTCATCATAAGGAAGCTGCTGAGAGAGAGGCACTATTCCTTCTCCTTCCCCACAAACTTCCGTCTTTAATACACCTGAATTTTACATATAACAGCTTAAAATGTTTAGAGTGACAGTTTAAAATTAGAATGAAAGATTCATCTTGCCTCCAGTTCTGAACTTTATGGATATCATGAGCCAAGTACACTGATCCAGTAGATAACAGGTGGCAGAAGCCAAACCAGGGAAGAGTTAGGTCAGAAATCAAGAAGAAAACTCCTAGCAATGATGTGCTGCTCAAGGATCAGACTCTCAGCAAGGAGGAGAGAGCACCTGGACAGACAACTGGAGTCAAGGACAGGTTTTTTAAGGGGGAGACTAAAGTATCCTTGGAAAGTATTGCTCCTTGCAGCTGCAAATATGCTATTTCCTCTTTCGCAGTGAATGCACGGAGGAGGTAGCAGGAGAACATTACTTTTAACAGGGATAATGACTGTAACTCTGTAGCACTGACATTATCAGGGGCCACTCCAACAGCACGAGCACAAGCTCCAGGCTCTTGTCTTTTGCACACGACTGAAAGCAAGAACATTCAGATACTAAGTAGGACAGAAAGTTGTTGTGGGCTCAGGCATGGCTGTTCCCGGGACACTGCATTGCCTTCCAGCCCATCTGGACTGCACCGAGGTGTGGAAGAAAATTCTCTGGCATATCTTCATGAGCTAAGTGCAAAGTTATTGTTGTTATGTGATGGGCTAGTGATAGAAACTGGAAGAACTCGTCTGGAGACAGCAGAATCTCCTTTCAACTAGCTCAGTTCAGATAATGCCAAATAGACAGACAGACCCTAGCCAGAGACATCAGAGCCCAGAGATGTATTTTAAAATGTGTAAGACATTCAGATTTTGAATTTTAGAGGTTTAAACCCAAATCCCCTCTTGCCATAGAGAACCTTTTGTAATACATATTTAAAAACTAGTTTCCTCTCTAACTTTTTGCTTTTTTCGTTATGCATTTTTTCTCATTGGACAGATTGTCCACTTTAAGGTGGTACATTTTCAGCTGGAGCAAGCTGAAGTGCTTGGCTGCACTCTAGTTCTCAGGCAGGAGCAAAGAAAGGCTGCAAAATGCCAAATAGGACCTCAGGTTGAACTTTCAGAAGAAGAAAATAAATCAGGGGTTATAAGACATTAGGAGATTTTAAACTGATTTAGGAGCTGTAAGGCTATGTAATTTTTAATTCATCTGGGAAGCAATAGTACAAATATAAAAGTTTTGTCTAGACCAACATCTAGTGATCTTTTCTAATTCTGCATTTTGCAGTGACTCCACCTAAGCCATTTGTCTTGGTATTATTTGGCTGGGCTGCAGTGGCGTGGTATGCGATATCACTTACTTATCCATTTTAAGGATCAGCTTTCAGCTCAGAAAGATAAGAGAAACTGTCAGGACAGACAGCGAGAATCTGTGGTTCCCAAGATGTCACATGCTTCAGTTTCTTGACAGGAATTTATGAAATGAGAACCACCTGCTCCTGGTAGTAATGCAGTGTCTCTTACTGGAAAGGCAAACAGCTATTTCAGTAGAGTCTGGGGGAAAAAAAAGCTACAAGAAAGAAATTCTGCCAGAAGCTTCAGCAGCACTCCTGCGAGACCAGAAAGGAAGTGCAGCAGATCTTCAGTCTGAGAGCCCAGCAGAAGGCTGCTGGTTCCAGCAAAATTAAGACAAAGGAGAACCAGAAATACAACAAAAGATAAAGGAAGACAATAAAAGAAATGGAGATGGTGAAAAGAGAGTGGTTTTAGGAAGAGGCCAAGGTGCTGCAAGCAGAGTATGATCTAGCAGTTGATCTGTTGGCCCAATTAGCTAAACCCCAGCACGGCTGGCTGGGTGTGAAGGGGCATCACCTCAGGATGCTGCTGCTGAGCAGAACACTTTGCCATGTGCAGTGCCAATGCTAGGAATGAGAAGCCTGGACACCTCAGCCCCTGCGGAACCATGGTTTCATTTGTCGTGGCACACTCCCTAATAGCTTGAAAGTAGTGCTTATACCTTTCTCTAAAATCAGGCCTGTAGCTTCTCGATTTTTGAAACAGAAAATCTAATTCTGTGTTCTTGCCCACATCCTGCATTCGTGCTGTGAAAGCCAGCTCAGACATAGCTGCAAAGAGCCAGCCTGTAACAGTCCTGTCTAAGGCAGTGCTTTGTTCTTGGATGTCACTGCACTTGGCTGTCCATGTTTTTCAAGACTGATTTGGAAATATGAAGATATAGAAGGGAAGATGATATCCAGAAAGGAGAATGAGGGGAGGAATCTGGCCTCCAGCAATACCTGATATTTGGGTGGGAGCTGAAAGCATACAGCTGTTGCTTTTGATTTTAATTGCAATAGAATCTAATAGAATTGTAATTAATATGACATGAAAGCTCAGATGGAATGGCCTGGCATAAACTGAGCCTGTGGTTAGTTTAAACATCTATCACACTGACCTTTCGTAAATCAGGGTCAGGAAACAATGAGGGGGCAGGCAAGTGTTTCTGCTGTTGTTTGCTGACTGGATGTTCAAAGGAATGCTGGAAGAATGTGCCAAGAATCTGGCTTTGTCAGGGAAAAAAGTTCTTCTTTTTGGAAAGACTGACAGATCTTTAGAGACAAAGAGGAGCGAGCTGGTGCACAGGCGAGGCAGACTAAATGGAGAAGCAGGGTTTCCAGAAATCTCTCCAGATGTTGCAAAGAATTCAAACTAGCAGGAGAGGCGCAGGGCGCTGGGCTGCAATCACATGACGCTGTGCCTGTGTGCGGAGCCAGCCAAGGCTGCGAGTGAGCGAGGGCATCTCAGCAGCCTGCAAGGCTTGTGCCCAGCCCAGACAGGGACAGCAAACCTGGGGCTGCCCAGATTGCTACTCATTGCTAGGCTCCGGAAAAGCAGATCAGCAAGCTCTGGCATTGCCACAAAAATCTGCAGCAGGAACCCAGATGAGGCCCAGCATATATTCTATGCTATTGTCATGGCCGGAAGGGCTGAAATGATGAAGGATATTCCTCTAAAGCCAGTTGTTCTCACTTCAAGGCTGCCTTATTGTGCCATAAAGTGTCATCGGAGCAAGAGAAAACAATTTTGTGGTTGCTGAGGTAATTCAGAACTTAAATGGGAGCACTGTGATCCACTATGAACACACCCAAGATGTATTGGAAGAAAAAAGGTGCCTTTCACTGCTGTGGAAAGCACAAGGGAGGGCAACTAGAAAGTTAATTTGGATGAGCTATCTTCATTGCCACCTTTGAAATATGCCTGTTGGAAGAAGAGAAAGTGAGCATCCTAAGTTAAAACCAGACTTGTGAGAGTTCCCTTAACTGGAATTTCTAAGGTCAATAAAGTAGAGCTAAGGACACATGCTCGATATGCAATGAAGCAGGATTTCTGTGACTTAAATTTATTGACTTAAAACATTGAACATAGAACTTTGGGTAGAATTCTGGAAAATGACTGAGAATATGAGAAACAGAAAAATACCTTTTAGCTGAGACTTTATTAAAAAAGGGATAGAAAAAACCTGATTTTTATTTTGAGCTGTTTTTCTATGTCAACATTTCTACTAACAACTATTATTATAGCAACATTATAGATAAATAAGAATTACCTTTTGCCTTTCAGAAAGAAATTAATGCAGATAGTGACACGTGAATGCTTAATTTCATATTTTAAAACTAACTTTTAGAGCAAATTTGGTATGAGTTAACTCGGAAGAGTGATGGCAATTTCCCAAGATTTTTGACCTTAGATGAACCTATAGACAAAAGAATAAATCATAAATGCTTGTTTTCCTGGAATGACTAATTAGAAGACCTTTTAAAATAAGCTGAGGTCTTTTTCAAAGTGTGTCAGAGAAGAGGAAATTTTTTAAAAAGCCAGAGCCCCTCCAAATTCTAAATTCTTAAATAATTATTTACAAGTTTGCATATCTTTATCTGCTAGATCTCAGTTTTTATGATAAATACCGTGCTACCTACTGGGACACTTCATTTCACTATATATCAAAACTGTCTGAAGGCAGCAGCTTCTTTCAATAGCAGCAAAGAACATCAGCCATGCCTTGGTGCCTTAATGTTTCACATATCTTGGTATATAATTTTGATTAAACCTAAGCATGGAAATCACCTACTTTCTTGATTTTCAAAATAACTTTTTCCCACTCACCCTATTATTTCAGTTGTAGCCATGGGCTGGGGAGGGAGTGGTAGGTCAGGAATGGTAATTTTGAACTATAAAATGCACATTTATGAAGCAGTCTCAGGCAAGAGTGAGAGCCAGTGGAAGGTGAGAAAAACTGGTTCTGGAAAGAAGCTGAACCAAGGCAGCCAGGGAGAGCAACACAAACCCTCAGGATAAGGGCAGGGATGTTTATAAAGGTAGCGTGATGACATTTTTTATTTAGAGCTTGTTCTTGGTGAAAAGCTAACTCCTACACCTTTACAGTTTTAAACTGTGATCCCATCTGCTCTAACAGTGGGAGCTGAGCTTGGAAAATACCAGGAGACCTCAGCAGGGTGCTGGACTTGGCATTGGGAGCTGCCACGAGAGGCTGTGAGCCCTGAGGGAGCGCTGTGCTTCTGATGAGGTGCTCTGGCTGCTGCATAAACCAAAGACTGTGATTGTCCTTCTCAGCCTCCCAACCCAGCCCTTCCAAAAATGGCAGGGTAAAATGCCACTATCCCCATCCCAGTTCAACCCAAGCCTGTTACCCCATAGGCTGTGCTGATACCCAGTACTTTGTGGCCACTCCTGTGCTACATAACTGATAATAATTTTACATAGTTTAGTGCTTTGGCTGGGAAAGGGTTTCTCTTAGCTAATTAAGGCGGAAGACACAGAGGTCCTGCCTACTCTGTCAGGATAATGGCTGTGGATGAAACTGTGGCTTTAGGCAGGCCAGGTTGGTCTTGAGAAGCCTCAAGGGAGAAAGCCTTGGAATTCATGGGCAGGTGAACTACAGAGCAGAATAAAGCAGCTGTGCTCTGTGATGATTGTTATGATTCATAAACAAGAGTTTATATTATACTCTTTTTGTTTTACTAGAAATGGGCCGTGTGAATTATTATGAATTTGGACAGTCTGCCTAATGATGGCTGAGAAGAGCTACGATGTCCCTTTGTCTCCTCAGGTAATGAGGATTTACCTCAAAAGCAGAGACTACCAGAGCACGTTGGTGGATGAACCTGTGGTGAGCCTTACTTCAAACTGCACCGCTGCTTTCCTTTCATATTTAGTGATGCATTAAATTTTGTGCCCAAAATTTACATTCTAGTACTTAACAATTATACAACCATTCCTAATTTTAGGCCAATGCCATTATATTAAAGGCAGCTAAAGGGCTGTTTGGAATAACATCCATATTGAAAATGATCCTATTTTCATGCGTACACCTCTACTAACAAAAATCTGTGCCTCCGATCTTGCTCAGACTCCATAGGGCCTTGACTCGGGATGTGTGAGCAGTGGTGGGGCACACACTTGGTCTGTGTTCCCCTGTAAGAACGGGGACTGTATGCTGTGGAGTGAGTGTGCCACTCAATACAGAGAGCATGCACTCCTTCAGTAGCTTTACATGCACTTTTCACAACCTGTTTTGGCTTCACAAAATACTGTTGTCCTTCTGCATAAAATCATTTACATGTCTCAGAGACTGCTGAAATTGATACAGTCTAAACACAGTTTAGGGGATGGAAAATAACCCTGGTAAATCTGTTCCCAACGAAAGACTTCAGACCTGCCTGGGGCAGTGCCATGATATGCCTTGGTTCCCTTCTTCCCTTCTGCATAGGAAATGCCTTCTTATGTTTGACTCTTTTTCCATAAATAAACAGACCATAATCAGGAAAACACTGGCTAGCTTTGGACTCCAGCTTGTGACTTGTGTGGGGAAAATATTAAAATATTTTGAGGCATATTTTGGCTAGACTGCTGTGAGATATGGCTGAGGCCTGACAGGATCAACAGAGTGTCAGACCTGACTGGGATAAACCCTTTTTTGTTTGTCTGAGTACTGGAGCTAGAAAAGCTGCATCAAAGGAGGATGTTTGTTGTGCTGATTTGTGTCTCAGTGGCTGGATTCCTCCTCCATCCCCAGCTGCTGCCTAAGCTCTGGGATCGAATGAAACCACACTGGACAATGGTGGTGGCACAAAATCCTCCCTCCCTGCCTCACAAGACACTCACCTCCACTCTGTTACTTCTGGATACAAACCAGAGAATTTTACCCCCTAAAGTTAAATATTTGTTACTTTTCTTAAAATCTCCCATGAAAGTAACTGCCACTCAGCAGAATGTCTCAGCACTTTTCGGGTTTTTTCTCTTAGGGTTGCAAACTCAGCAGTGTCTGTCTCCAAATCATCATTCACCTCTCCCAGCACCTGCTCAGCCTTAAATTGGTTAATAGGCTAAGAGGAATTGGGAGAAATTAAGATGTAAGGAACAGGGATAAAGCTTAAGATGTGAAGACCTTAAAATCTCAGAAAATAAGACAGAGAGGCTGTGAGGAGCAATGCTCAGATCTATGAAGATGGAGTAACATCAGTGTCTACTACTTCATTAAATTTAATACTGAGAGATTGAGATTGACTTTACAGGGCTGAGATTGTCTTGCCTCCAGTTTAGGCAAAATAGTTCTGGAAGCTTCAGTTGAGTGTTTGTAGTTAAAAGCTTGAACACAGTTAATAGCATCATGTTATTATGTGAAACGCTTCTGAAGGAAGATAAACAATTTCAGTTTATTACGGTTTTCTTTCCCATATGGCACAAATGGGCCCAGGACCAAACTGGCTCTCATCAGAAAGCTTCCATCTCCACACTCATTCAGCAGGTCATATTTAACCAATTTTAATGTCTTGCCTGTACACCCACTGGTGGATCCATTCCAATCAATACTCTACAGATAAAACTTTTTTATGACACTTCATTTTTTACTTTCCTTGACTTTTCTGCCACTGTTGTTGAATATTCCTTTGTAGTTGATCTGTTTTCTGTCTCTCTGTGCTAATGTTTATGCTCAGTTATTATTTCCAAAAGCTAAATTTTGAGCACTCTCACTTCATTCCAAATTTCCTAAGAAAGTGCAGAAACACTACTACAATAATTCTCATGAAAACCCAAACAAATAAATCAATTAAACACTTGCATGGTTCAGAAAGAGAAAGAGATATTCATGCCCACATTGAAGAATGACACGATTATATTTGCCTCTTCTTTTTGTGCGTGATATCCTCCTGTTTTCATTCTATGTTACTGCATATTTTCCCAGTCTATCCAGATTAGGAAGGAAACATATTTTCAAAGGTACATGGTCACTGAAGGACACAGCTAGGCACCTATCCAAGCAGGTGAAATCCCGTAACATTTTCTTGGATGCATAAGCACCTTTGAAAGTCTGCTCTTGAATATTTCAGAAAAAGGGCTTAACTTTCCTGGTAAACAACAAGCATTTGTGAGTGTCCTTAAAAACTACAGGATTGGCAAGGACTTGTTTAAAAGATATTGTGATAGAATAGAGCATAGAACCAGGGTGTAACTGGAGACAAGAAATCTGAAGAAAAGAGATTAATACTTCTAGAACTGTAGGAAAATGGAAGATTGCTGAGAAAAGGCACTTTGAGATAACTCTGTTTTCTGGCATTGCTTCCAAAACATCTTAGCTAAATTCCAATGTTTTTCTATGCAAATTCAACAGCTATGAGGGCATAACATATGTCTTCCAGCAATAGCTGTCCCTTGTGTAACCTCAGGACTTAACAGCACTGATAAATGTACAAAGCTCTACTAACAGTAGGAACAATGGATTTTTGAACACATGTAGTAATGAGTTAATTTAATGGTTTTTTGTGTTATGATTAGAAACATGACTTTCTTATCAGAGCCCAAATCATGCAGGTTGAAGACAGACTGCTAGAAGTATAGTACTACAAGTAATTTTTGTCTCTTTCTGCTATGGAAAAACAGAGGAAAATTTTCATGCCACTCCTGAAACAAACTAAAGGTCATCCTCTGAACAGTATCCAAAACTTAGTATTAGACATAAATCGCTGTACTGCAGACTCCAATAGTTTGTCAGTAGTTCATTGCTCCATGAAGCAGCAGAAGGAACGAGGCTTGACAGCAAGTATTTAACTAATTGAATCTAAATTTCTGCATTTGGAAATCCCTTGGTGTTCCAAAACAACTGCTGGCAGCAGTGAAAAGTTCAGCTGCGGATACGCATGTGTTCATATGAAGGTACAAAGAAACCAAGCACTGGTTTATTGACAGAAAGGAAGGCAGGGTCAGCCAGTTCTGCGTAACAGCACAAGCATCCAAACTACAGCTGACAGCCTTCAAAGGGCTTATGGAGCCTCACCCAGAACTGATGTCTCATTTTTTCCCTTCTAAAAAATTCTGTGTGTTTTCTGCAAAATAAAGGACAACCTTTCCTCAGTATGTTTGTACTGCCTTCTTTATTTGGGGTATCTTTCCCTTCTAATAATTTAGCAGTGCATAATATTGCTGTTTCTTAACAAATAATTTTCCTTTTAACACTAGAAAATAATGCCACAGTATGGTTTATGGCTTGTGATCAAACTTCTCTAGATGGCCAAGTGTTGCTGTGGTGCTGTCAGTGCTCTGAATATCCCTGGCAAGCACAGCAGTCATTCCCCAGCGGTACAAACACTACAGCTCAGGTGCTGCGATAGCTGGACGTGGCTGCCTTCCCAGAGACAGGCGTGCGGCTTTAAAAAAGTAATTGTGAAAAGTGTATGAAGTTGGGATGCAAGCTTTTATTTGCCCTCCCTCCCTTTTTTATTTTGGATTTTTGGAGAGGATGGCTAAAGCACCTGCCCCCCTGCTTCTGTCACATATGAGGTTTCAAATGGGGACAGGGACAAGCGCAGGGGGAGGCTGACTCAGCGCCTGAGTCATCTGGAGAGTATAGCCAGAGCTGAGGTAACACACACCTACAGGAGCTTATATATCTACATTTCTCCCTTTCAATTTAAGGAGAAAAAGAATTTAAGATACCTTTCCCAGTACACTGAGATACTGCATTCATGTCAGATCTTTATATTTAGACTATGGGAGGTTTTGGAAAATGTTAAAAAAGGTAAAAGAAGGAAAAAGCATCCTCAAATATGATGGTTTTGTAAAAGGGTAAGGAATCCCTCTGACTCTTACTACACAGCCCTGTAATGGTTTTCTTTTGAGACTCTCATTTTTAACTGAAACTGAAGATTAAAGTTTTCAGGGTAGCTAGAATCAATTAGTTTTCATGTGTAAAAAGATTGATTACAATAGCGGATTTCACTGCTGTGTTATCTGAGAAAATCAAAATGCAAGATATGCAGAAAAGCTGATTCAGACTTCATTTTGTCAGTATAAAGAAATATAAAAATACAGATTTCACAATATTTGTATTTAAATAGATCTTATTCTTACCACAGAGCAATAATGGCTCATGACGTAAGTACATCTCAAAGTTAAGCATTTTACTGTGTATAAGCTGTGATGATTTGACTCACAGATGAGAAACCATTCTGCAGCTGAATATCATATACAGGTAGTATTGTATTTTGGGGGCAAATGTTGGAATTTTACATTATACAAATTTATTAGTAACACTCTGAGGATTAACATAACATTGTCAAGAAATATAACACTAATAGTAAGCAATCAAACAACCAGACATCATTTTCTATTTTGTTCAGCTCTAACTAGAAGAGTGCAGCAGCTGACTCAACTGAAAAAATATCTTAACTACAGACCTTTTAGACTATTTAAATTCTATTTTTTAGGCAGAACTTACTAGATATTTAGACCATATCTATGGCTTGCAATATGAAATCCTAATTTATATTCAGTTAACCAAGGTGCAAGAATTATTCTTCCAACTTTGATCTTCTCTTCAGAAAATCACTTTTGGATATTTTGGAATTGGACCAAATGTAAACATAAATGCACTGAATAAGTCTAAAACCTGATGGCTGATATGTATTTACATCACTTTAAACAAAATTACTGTCCATTCTAATTTGTATCCAACAGGTGGGGAAAAGATGCTGATGTTAAGTGCAAAGAAGAAAAACAGATAAAAATGGAAGCCCACCCATAAACACAATGTCCAAGGAAAATAATGTATCGTAAAGAACATCTTCTCTTAAGTAACAGATGTTACTGAACTGATTAAAAAAAACCCAAACATAGAATTGTGGGTCATAGGATGCAACCACAACTGAAAAAATGTTTAGTGGCCTTTTAGTTAAAGGAGTGGAATCAACACGATTATCAAAACACAAGATAATAGATTTCTCTCAGCACACCGAAGAGACTAAGCCCAGTATTAGTTAGTCATATATGCATGATTACTTGTTCCCTCAGTTACACTATTGATATTTTGGAGTCTAATACTTAAAGCAATTGAAAGCTAATTTTTCAGGTGGAAGTGGTTCAAGCAAAGAGTAACATGGGTGGCAGCTGAGATACCTGAAAATGCTCAGATACAAAAAAGGTACAAAATTCAAATATGACATCAGAAGAGAACACCTCCCTTATTCACAATATAATTCCACATGCAAATTCAGTAGTGAAATCTGTATGGTGCTTTTTGACAATGTTGAACATATGATGACAGGAGGAAATGGCATTTGAAGAAACATTCCAGTTCTCATATTTTCTAGAAATCTGGTCTTTTCTATTAAGCATGTAGATTTTAATAATCTGAGTCTTCCAATTAAACAGTTTTAACACTGTATGAATAATGTGTATCTACAGTACTTCATATTTTCACAATAATTTTACACTAACTTGCTACATTTTTGTTGTTGCTGAAAGCTTATCATAATAGCAAGGTGAATTGGATTGTGATTTTTTAAGATGAGAGGAAAAAAAGTAAATAACCTAATGGATGTCTTGGACTAAACCTAAGCCTAAACACGTCAGTCTATGCAATGTGTCATTGTTACTAAATCTGTACCAGTCAGAAGCATTAAGGAAAGCTTTAACATTCTCATAAAACAAAAAGCAATGAAATTGTTCAGCAGCTTCTTCCAGCGTCTGTAAAGGTATGCATTATTCTCTAAAACAGAAGAAGTTTACTCTGAGGGAAAGCTTTTCACTAGAACTCTTAAAATACAGGTTAAAGGAGTAGAGAAGGGAAGGCTAAAGCATTTCTCTAGCAATGACCATAATTCTTTGATCTTTTTCATTCCCTTAACATCATTGATTTTATCCAAATAACAGTAGCTTATCAGCTACAGAATACATACATACGGTATGTTTAGATTACCAGGTAATTGCAAATTTTTTAAAGCTTGTATAGGATGTGTGAAATATGCTGAAGCAGGAAAGCAAACAACTGTGCAATGTAACAAGTGTCCTTAATATTTCTTTATTAGTTTATAGCAATCTGCAGCTAGTAACAATCTGCCTCTCAGAGTTCAGAGCAAAGCTACTGATACACAGCTACTTACTTTGTGTTGGTTTCCCTTGGGAAGTTGTTAAGAACACTTATATTCAATACATAATTAAATTTTTGCAGTTAATACAGCATGTAAATTTACAAACTTCTTCAAACACAATGTATAAAGGAAGGAACCTAGAGTCTACAGCACTCATACATTTACTGATTTTCTGTATTGTCCTATACATTTTTTCTTTTTTTTCTATACAAGTCTTCTTCAGCATTGTCAAATCGGTATTCTCGAAGACAACAGCTGGTTACAAAAAGTCTCAACTTAGACATGCTACAAAAATCAAATAATTTTGAATAATTGTCTGACTAACATTAAACTTTAGTGCTTAATGAGGTCTAGTTAAGAATATAAGCTCAGGAGAACACTGCTAATTTTTATACTTGTTTGTGTCTTAGAGAAGAAAGGGACACCATGCAGAAATTCAAACCTGCCTGGCCTTGGTTTGTCTTGATTAAAATTCAGCCCTTTAAACAGCTTAGATCTCTGGCTACATGACATACCAGAACCATATTGATATCTTCCAATTTTCGATCAATGGCTTGCAAAGGTTCATTTTGACCTGCACTAATTCGGCACATTCTGAGAGCTAAAACTTTGTTTGGAAGAAGTAATGAACTGCAACACAGAATTTCTGCTGAAGCTTTTGAATTGTGGAATTAAATCAAAATAATGCTTTCAATTTGGTAGTAGCATATCTGACCAAGACTAAAGGGATGATGAGGTCAATGAGATCTTGTGAAATAGTCTTCATGCACAGAATGGCACTTCGGAATGATCTTACGCAACACAGTGAAGTACGTGAATTGCAATAGGTGGAACAAGGGACTGAGCAAAGAAAAGATGTGTTCACAGTGAGACCTGAGGCAGACAGCTTATTAGTCAAAAGGCATCTTATGTGGTAATTTTAATACTTAATAAAGGTAGTAACTGTAAAAGTCCTATGCTTCACATTTCAGATAAGAGCTCTCAGACTGTAAATATTCATCAGTATCTCTAGAGCAAACCCCTTACTATACCGAGTTGAAAGACATACGAGTCAGTTGAATCGCTCTTCTGGGAGATGCTGGAGGGAGTGTAGTCAAATTTTTGCTTCAGAGAAATATTCAGGTGTGGATGTTACTGCTTCAGACTCTGTATTTTGTTTTTCCATGATCATTGATAACACATATGTGCTGAAAAAAAGCAGAACAGATTGTAAAAGCATGGTTGAGTACATTATTAATTATTAATTAATCGTTCAGAAATACTTAGGCTTGGCCAACCTAGTGATCTTACAATTACTCTTTCCTTTCCAGACATCTGGAAGTGAATCCTGATTTCACTTTCTAGCTACAGCAAGTTTTCCCACTTGGAATTCCCAGCTTTGAGGTGCACCCCTGGGAGTACCACAAGAAGCAAAGGCAAGGTTTACACCTTTTTTCCACCCTCACCTCTCTGAGAAAAGGGACAGACAACACAGCATTCAGACAACCCATGGGACCTGTGGCTGTGTTTCACTTTTGCTGCTGTCTCTGCACAAACAGGCAAATGGTGGGCCTGAGAAGTCCTAGGCTCACAGAAGATGGAAGTTTAGGGAACTCATAGGGGGAAGGATCTGTTCACAGTGCTGAGCAGGGACTCCTCTGCATTATTTGAGGTTTTACAGGGAGTTCTGCACTCACTGAAAGGATCCCAAATCCCAACCACATCAAAGACACACCTCCTCAGGGTCCCAAGGAGGAGAAAAATTATGGTGTATTTATGAGAATAAATACAGGAAAGGTAAACCAGGGACTTTCTAAACTTTTTTTTTTTTTTTTTAATAAGAAACTTACGTTTAGATCTCTGAAGTGCTCGTTGTAGTCTAAGGCATAACCTACCACAAATAAATCTGGAATTTCAAATCCGTAATCTGTATTGAGACAAATAATGAACACCATCAATACAAGATCAGTGGCAGTTATAAGCCCTTAAATTCATGTGGGGCTCTCAACAAGCAAACTCTACATATATGTAGTCAGTTGGGTCTATGTCACTTTTGAATCTAAGACACCAAGGTCAGCAGTAGCCCTATAACCAGTTCCCAGTCTTATAGTACTTGTGACAGGGATGTGAATAGTCAGAGGAGAGGAGAGTTTTGGAAAATTATCACTGGCACATTGTGGAAGGAAACCAAAATCAGAGCTGGAAAATCCTGCTTGAATTTGGAAGCTCCATTGGTATATATGTGTGATGACTACTGTCCACTATCACAGTCATGATGGAAAAATGAAGACCATTAAATCAGAAACAAATTTCAGAGATCTGTATATTTTTTGCTAAGAATAGCAAAATCTCTCTTGTATTTTATGCTGCAAAAACGTGTCAAATGCTTCTTAAATTAAAGCCCCAACCTTATGAAGATTCAAGCATATGCTTAACAAAGTAAATGCATGCAGTGTACCTGAATTATACAGCTCACATACCTGAAGCTAAGCACAGACATGCATCTTTTTGAGTGTCAAGGTCTGTGCAATATCAGCACTTTATAAAACAAGTTAGACTTTTTCCAAATTGTTCACTACATATCTAGAGAAAAACCCAATCTTGCAGACAAAAAATAGGTCCACATAAAAATTCTACCAGTATTCAGATAAGGAATTTATTCAGTTGTTTAAGATTGGGGGTAATAGGCACTTTGGAATTGTAAATTTGGGTGAGGAAATGATACAGCAATGTCACTAACTTACAGATCTCTGATGTTTTATAGAATTCATCACACTATCAATGAACAAGGATAAAACATGTTCATGAAGTAATTTTATTGCCTCTTTTATATGTTTAACATTAGTGAATCCAATCAAATATGTGCCTTAATTTACTGGATTAAATTCTAAATCTTAAAAATACCACTCCACTGTATAAAAAGTTGTACCCAAAAAAAGGGTCATAATTCCGATTACAGGGCTAAAACCTCAGGGCCATGCACAACATTTAAATAATTTTTGCTTCATAAAGTTTCCCTCTCTCCCATATCTCAAATCAAAATCCTTCATGCTGCTTCCTGGTACTCACCTGCCTACTCTCCTTCCACCCTCCTCCCCAGCTCAGCTGACCAGAGCCTTCTTCAGTAGCAAATACTGGTTGATCTCTTCTGGATGGGTCTATTCTTTTTGTATTTAGCCACATACCTGTTATTACATCATTTATTCTAAGTAAGTCTAAAATGACAATAGCTTGGTATAGCTCCATTTACAACTTCACCATAACACAGTGTAAGGACAATAATTTAGGGAGAAGTGGTGGTGGTGTGGTGCGAACTGAGCAACAGGAGGAAATTTTAAAAGCCCAATTTATCTTCTGCTTTTTGGGGAGTGGGATTTAATTATATTATTGATGTTTTCCCTCTGAACAATAGTGTTTCTAAATAATAATTATAAGTGCTTTTCCGAATTAAAAAATGTAAAATTTGTTAATACCTAGTCACAATAAACACCTTTTATGCTCAGATGGATTCCTGCAGCTCCTCCAGAGAGATGCAATGAGGAAGGAAAAAGAAGAAATGGATATTCTCGTTGATATTGTTTGTCAGAGACAGAAGATAAAATACTCACCTTTCATTGATAAAATTAAACCCTTTCAAAATTTCCAAATAAAGTCAGTATTCTGCAGAAAATGTAAGTAGGGTAGGCTTTCCAAATGACAGTTATACAAATCCTTCCATTGCATTCCATAGACCCATTGACAACTGGTATTTTACAGTGCTTCCAGCAATCCATGGAATGCTATGAAAGGCAAGTGACAGAGTAGTGGTAACTTTTACTGTCAAGCAGAGATTTTCACAACACTTACAGTCTGGTCTGTACCCATCGGGCTGAGATGTTCTTTTCACCAACAAACTGTAATTAAAAATAAAATAAACCCCAGTTAAATCTCGATATGTAACTGAATACAACACATAAAAACTATTCCCTTTATCAAAAATCTTCTGAGTCATGTGACTCCCTGTTCTTGTTTTGCTTCTCTTCCTGACAACATCCTGATTGCAGGGAAGAGGTGGGTGTATTCCCCTCCCAGGTCCATCAGTGCCAGTCTTGAAATGGCTGGAGGGTCATCGCCAAGGCAGAGCAATACAAAAGCATTTCCCCTCCTTCCCTTCACCCTCCCTGTGGTGACTCAGGCAGCTCCTCTGCACAGCTCCCCTTGTGATACTGCAGCATCGAATTAAAGCAGGATCTCTGAACGGGAATCTGCCCTGGAAAATATGCTGGACTAGACTAATTAATTACCAAGTCTTGTGATTGTTTTACTCACCTTGCCACTTTAATCATTTTTGGTTCGTATTTTTCTATAGTATTAAGCAGAACCTTCATGGTCCTTCCAGTTCCAACAATATCCTTATAAAACATGAAAAATAAAGTATGTAAAACACAAAGGAAAGCTGAAAGGAGGAAATCTGGACAATGACTGAGCAGTTCCACCTTCTTATTTTGTGTGAGATGATGTGTAAAACACATCCAAAAAAGCTTATAACTGAGCTAACACTCCTTGAAGCAAGCACTTTCTATTCATAAAATTGTCGGTTCAAGGACTGTCCACTTCCTCTTGAGAATAGCTATGTTGCAAGTACTTGGGATGTAACATGGGATTGGAGATGACTTTACTGGGCACTGCAAGGATACAGGGATTAGACTTTTCATATTATGCTCAAGATCATGGTATGTCAACATGTCTTCATGTTGGGACTAAATCTGCCCTATTTGTTATTTTATTAGCACAGTACAAATGTGGTCTCTCCAGAGCTGCCATACCCAATATCATCTCAATGACATCAGCAGGTACCTGGTTACAAAACTGACCGTGGAGAGCTACTGTTGATCCTGAACTCTGGGGGTGGATTAGCAACACCTTGTCTCTGCCCGCCAGCTGTTTAAAAGCATTAAAAAAATTTGCTGTGGACATTTTTAATTTTTGTTACAGCAGTTAGAATGAGTAAATACAGAGCTCTTAGCAGATACTCAGGTAACCAGCCATCTCTGTGGCAGATGGCTTTTCCCCCATCCTTTGCTAAGAAAAGAAATTCCAACATTATACAGTTCATTACACTGTCCACCTTACTTCCCACACAAGCAGACTGGGTCAGAAATGCCAGGCAGATCCTAATGTGCTCTCTAGCCATCCCAGTCGCTCATCCAACATTTTCAAAGAGAATCACCTATATTAACTATATGAGAATCTGGAGCAGCAGTGAGGTGACACATTCTTTCCCTCTACAACTGAACACTGTGGATTGACATCAGCAACAGCTCTGCGATGGACTGTCCCCCAGGGACACTGCTGGGTGGAGAGGTGGATGCAGGAGTCACGGGGCTTGAGGGAATGACTGACACTCCCAACCAGACTGTGAACAGCCCTGGGGCTGTAAAGCATATGCAGGGTCACTATTTCAAAGTCATGCACCTGAGAAACGCAGGGCATCGCTGCAGTTGATTCATTGCCCTCCAAGGAACAGAACAACTTGTAGAACAGGAGTTGATGAAACCATAGAAAGAGCAAATCAAATGATGCAGAAACAAATACTCCAGGGTATCATAAGGCAGAGCACCAATTAGAGTGACAGCAGTGTAGGTTTGATCTGTCATGCAGTTGCAAAAACACTGAGAGGCCATTACGAAAATCAACCCTTCTCCCTCTGCACCACCTCCCAGTGAAAGAAGTGTAAACACAGACAGGTTTTAGAAACTGAACATCCAATCATGATTTGGCTACGTAACTTTATCTAAGTACAATATGACATAAGCACCCAGCTTACCTCCACAATTAGAACATTCTGGAAGAAACAAAAAGGAATACAATTACACAATATTCACATAGGAAAAGAAACAGACATTTGAAAAAGGGAAATGAAGATAGGTCCATGTGCTTATGTACAACACAGTAGGACACAAGGAGTTTCCTGTTTCATTTTTGTGCCCTGAAAAAGAGCCAGCCGTAAGAGCAAGCTCTGCAGTCAGGGACCACAACTTAATTCAGCTCTGTCTAGATTATCCTCTTTGTTCAAGAACGGATGTAGCTTTGGAAAATAAAATTAGATGGAAGAAATCCAAATAGGATGAGCTCCACTTCATTACAGTCTCTAGCTGTGTACTACAGTGTATCCTGTAGTTCACTAAAATACTATTTCCAATGTTAATATGAGAATACGGCAACAATATTCTTTCTCTGAAATAAACGCTCTTCCTCCCTCCACCCACGTCCAAGCAACCTCACAGTAAAAGATTACAGGCCAAGCTGTAACACCCACTCTCATGCTGTGAAGCACCCTCTTTCTCTTCAGATACTGCTGCTGAAATCAGTATTATTTAAAGAGAAGGGGAGTAGTCCAGCCAAGAGCAGTGACATCAAGCTTAATGACAGTGTCAACACACTGGCTAATATTTTGCTGAAATGGTTCATCACTGTTCCAGGAATTACAATGTCTAAGGAGACTTCTGTTCTTCTACTAAAAGTAATAATAAGATGTAATGTCCTTATTAGAAGAAATTAAAAACTATTTATTAGTAGGCATGATCATACACATGATCAAAAGGATGGACCCTTACAATCTTCCATTAAGATCTGCTTTCTGAAGTGAACCTGCAGTAGCAAGAGGAAAGATATTTCACAAATACCTTTATTTATCTCTCAATATATACATATTACATGCATATGCACGTTGTGTGTCCAGCAAAACCTCGAGACCACATAGTTTTGTATCCATGCAGTATTCACCAGCCTGGTTTACATTCCACTTCCTTTCTGCCAGGCTTGTTGGCTTTTCTACATACATGATATGGAGGCTGTCTAACTTCCTTTTCCCTAACAGAAACCCAAGGCTGAGAGTTGTAAGACTGACTCAAACATGGAGGAGTGTGTGAAGAGAGCACATTCACAACCAGCACACCTTTAATAGCTTCATTAACTGATATGTAAATAAATTTTAATCTTCAAAACAGAAATTATTAATATAGATTATCCATATTCATACTGCAGCTCTTCCTAACAGTCACAGTGCTTGTCAGGGAGACATGGCATACTTCATGCATTAAGCACTGCAGAAACATGTTACCACACACTGTATTATACCTGGATGTTTCTGAAATGGCAAAACACTTGGTAAAGGTGTGGAGGGAACTCCAGGTAGCAGTTGGGCAGATGTCAGCAATGGAGATATCACTCAAGAAAGCCACTAATTTAGACTGAGCTCTGGTGGAATGTATATTAATCTTGGAGGGAGGCTCCTTTTTGGTGTTTTCATAACAGGTTTCACTGGTGGTTATCCTGCTTGGCACTCCTGACTTTCAACCTCTCAGCTGCTGACACAAACAACTTTGGATCTCAAACACCTAGTCCTATGGAGGCAAAAAGTTAAAGGCCTCTTCACAACAAAAGCCTGAAGATGCCCTGCCTCTAGAAACTTCTTCTTTCAAGAAAGATTGGATGTATGTCAGTTGCCTAGGTAAGACAAAGAGACCAAAACCATGTTCAGAAGAAGCTTATGACAGGTGTGTAGGAACACATTTTTTGAAGGAAGCCATTTGCATCCAGAAACAATTTGATTCTCATCTAGCTTCCTGCATGAAGTCATAAGTAGGAAAAACACTTCTGAAGACTAACTCATGACACCTGGGTCTGAGACATAAGGAAATCACTTGATTCAGTCAGTGGACACCTGAAGATAGTGTGCAGGGGTAATGGCTTAACCACCCCCCAGGAACTTGTGCAGCTGGTGATATATGTAAATATTTACGTGTTTATACATACACACACACATCTATCTATATATGTATACATGTATATATATAATACATATTATACAGGGAGAGAGCAAAAGAGTTGACAAGGAAAGAACCTCACCAGAATTAAAGATGGAAATGAACTCTTTAGTACCAGGCCCAGTGAGACTAGCCATGATCAAACACAGCCCATGGATCTCCAAGCCAGTCCACAGTGATGAGACAGTTTCAACAAAGTCAGTCTATGAGTCAGGGTGTGGATCGATGTTTTCAGTAATGTACAGGCTTGGCTGTAGCAGAGCTGAAGGTCAGTACCCACCCAGCATAGATCAGACACAGACTAAGAGCCCAGAATTGAGCTGAACTGGTGTTTCTGTGCCCACAGGTGTGGGTGGAGGCCCCAGGGGACACAGGTCATGGCCACTAGCACCTCTGAGTGCACTGTGACAGACTGAGAGAAAAGCAAAGTCCTGGGACATTTCGTTTACAAATGAATACATTTCTTTGCTACCACAGTTGCTTCAGCTATTCTGTCAAGATCAGCAGTAGGAATTCTCTCGCTTGCTTACAAGCGGAAATCACAAAATTGGACAGAATGAGGGGACAGCAGCCTCCCTGGCCATAGAATTGGGGTTAACCAATAGGGAGGAGTAGACCTTACTATTTAACTTGTGAGAAAAGAAACATAGACATTAACAGAAAATGGGCCTGAAGAGACCATGAAAGATTATCAAGACTATTCTGTTGGCCTGCAAAATCACTTTAAACTATCATTCACAGATACTTGATTTACCTCTTCTAGAACACTATAAGGACTTCAGTACTTCCCCAGGGAATGTGTCTCAATACCTCATTATCTAAGAGCAAAAATACAATTAGAAAACTTCTGTTGATATTTGGCCTGAACTTGTTTTGAAGTGGTCATGGAAAAAGTTTTGTTTTCTTCTGTTTTTTCTTCTATACTTGAAGAACGACATATTTCCTCAATTTCCTCTTCTTCTGATTAAACAACCTCTATTTATTCAACATTTTCTCATGAGTTGTATTTCCTAGCTTTCTGATCACTCTTTTGTTCTCCTCTGGAACCTGTCCAGTTGGTCAGAATCCTTCTCCAGTTGTGGTGTTCCAAACCAGTAAGAAGCCTTTTCCAGTGTCAAGAGGAATAAAAGAACCACTTTGTATGCTTTACAAATAATCCTCCTTTTTATATATGCCAGTACAACAGTTATATCCTTTATAAAAATATACTGGTGTCTCATGTGCAACTTGTGATCCACCTATTGTCTCCAGGACTGTTGCTGAGTCAGTCCTCCCTCACTTCCATTTATGCAAAAGACTACTTCTGTATAAACACAGAAGTTGGTATTCGTCTTTATTGTCGTTACATGTCAGTCTTTGAACCGAACTCTTGAAATAATTTCTTAAGATCATAATACCTTGTAGTGTTTTTCCAGGTAGTATGAGTACCATTAAATGCTAATTCCATCTTTTCAATCATGAATTAAATATTGTATATTCCCTGGAGAATGTGCTTTAATGCATCTTGTCTGACAGTGAAGCATAATTAACTGTTTCTTGAGAACAGCTTTCCAACCAGTTATACATCTGTCTAATAGAAATTTAATCATGTCTGTTTCCTTATCACAAATGACTCATATGAAGGAAAGAGGATTAACGTGGATCCAGACATGCCTGAAAGGTTTGTCTGTCTACAGGAGCGATAGTCACCTGCACATGACTTCAGCTGCAGTGTAAGATCTTGTATTTATTGACTAACTTGAGAAGGAAGGATTTTGGTAGACTCTGCCTCTTGTCCATAGAGTCAAGGAGTCCAACTGTTGCAAATTATATTCATTGGGAAATTTAGTCCTTTGAAGTTCCTGTAAGTTGTCTAGGCCAGAAAATACAGACACTGTTTTGTATTATGCCCATTCTCATTATTTCCAAAACACTGATGAGGATTTTCTGTGCTATGGACAAATCCTGTATGTAAGGACTTCGTAGTGGAAAAGCCACTATAAAATATTTAGATATGATAACATTTTGTAGTTATTAGTAAGCAGGCATGTTAACTGCTCAGAGTGATACTTTAATCTCCGTTTTCATTCTGCAGGGTTACTGTGTCTAAAGTCACAATACTTTTCAGTCATTAACTGCTGCTTAAGGCCGAAGGCAGAGTGGTTTGCCATCTTCTGGTACCACAAACCCTCTCCTACAAAATTATGTGATGTGCTGGGAAACTGACTGTATTGATGCCTATCCCCTGCCTTTCTACTGTTGAAGCAGTCTCCACGTAGAAGATTTCAGAAAAGGGATAGAATAGCAGAGGAACAAACTACAAACTGCCAAGAAATATTTCAATACACAGTGTCCAAGACTAGATAGTGCTGATGTCTAACTAAAGCTGGTTGAAATAGAGTAGCTTATCCTTGATCAGATGGATAGCAGTGGATGATAGAAGAATGCAATGGATACAACAAATTAGTACATTATCTACATTACATTAGTAATGTCACCATCATCCTAAAAGCCCAGCTGGCTGCATCCAGCATCCCTTGTGAAAGGGCAGTTGTGTGGAAGACCTTATTCAGCTTCTCTGTGAAATCCACATGTGAGCTGGTGAGCAGGAGCCTGGTAAAACGCATCAGCTTGTGGTGCTGCAGCAGTAACTGATAGCTGGATAAATAGGAAGCTAAGAAGAAAAGATCTTCTCTAAAGTATGCATGTTTGAAGCTCCTGTACCACATAAGATCAAGACTGTTTTGTCCTTTCAGATATATTTGAGGCAATTACAAAGAATGAAACCACATGAAAAGAAAAATAATACAGCCTTCTGGATTCTGTCTACTTTTGAAACTCAGAGAACAGGGAATAGAAATATTTATTGCTATGTTGACTAAATAGACTAAAGATGGCTTAATTTCTAAGTAGAGCCATCTTCACCAATACAATCTCTGAAGTACATCCAGAAATCTAATAACGGTGCTAATATATCTTACAGTGAGACAAAGTAAAGTCAGTTTTAAAAAATATGTCCTGGAAAGATTTCATACATAGTCCAAATAAAAAGGGATATTGGCTCTCGGAAAATGAAACACCTTCCTATTGAGTCACTGCAAAAGAATCATCAGCTTCCATTGCTGATGGGTAAGAGGGATGGCTGGGAGCTGTTAGAGTTGGATGACTGTGATTCATTCTGTTTACACCTTTATTTACCAGGTAGCTGGCAGAAGGTTGGCTGGTAGAGTAAGAGTCATAGAATATCTCAAGTTGGAAGGGACTCCTAAGGACTGTCAAGTTGAACTCCCTGTTCTTTGCAGGACTACCTAAAACCAAACCATATGACTAAGAGCATTGACCAGGTGCTTCTCGGAACTCTGACAGGCTTCAGGTCTTGACCACTTCCCTGGGGAGCCTGTACCAGTGACTAACCACCCTATCAGTGAAGAACATTTTCCTACTGTCCAATACGAACTTCCCCTGACATGGCTTCATTCCGTTTCCTAATGTCCTGTGGCTGGTCACCAGAGAGAGAGATCACCATGTTCCCTGTATGCAGCCCTCCTTGAGGAAGTTGTCAGCTGTGATGAGGGCACCCCTCAGCCTTCACTTCTCCAGGCTGGACAATCCCAGTGACCTCAACCACTCCTCAGAAGTCTTGCCCTTGAGCCCTTGCACCAACTTGGTTGCCCCCCTCCGGACACACTGATAGTCAGAAGTCCTTCTTGCATTGTGGCACCCGGAGCTTCCCCCATCACTTGAGGTGAGGCTGCCTCAGTGCAGAGCAGAGCAGAGCAGGACAATCCCCTCCCTTGCTGGGCTGGCAATGCTGTGCCTGATGTCCCCCAGGACAGGGTTGGCCCTCCTGGCTGCCAGGGCACTGCTGGCTCATGTTCAACTCGCCATGGACCAGGACCCCACATCCCTTTCCATGGTGCTGCTCTCCAGCCTCTCATCCCCCAGTCTGTATGTATAACAGGGATTAACCTGTCCCAGGTGGACAATCTGGCACCTGTTTTTGTTAAATTTCATTTGATGGGTGATTGCCCAGCTCTCCAGCCTATGCAGATTTCTCTATAAGGCCCCTCTACCTTCGAGGGACTCCACAGCCCCTTCTGTTTTAGCATCGCTGGCAAACTTTCTTAATATACATTCAATTTGTGACTCCAGATTGTTTATAAAAACATTAATGAGCAGTGGCCCTAAAACTTTCCTCTGTGGTTTTGAGTGCAAAGGGATGCTGTGAAGTTT
The DNA here is from genome assembly GCA_013397895.1 of Origma solitaria. NCBI lineage: Eukaryota > Metazoa > Chordata > Aves > Passeriformes > Acanthizidae > Origma > Origma solitaria. The sequence goes on along the minus strand of VZRL01004010.1, from coordinate 149,917 downwards.
AAAATTCTCCAGCTTTGAGTGATCAGGACACACACAACTCTGCACACGAACATTTGAATTGAACAGAAATAATATTTGTGGTGTGAGCTGGATCTACACAAAAATTAAAGTTGTGCTTTCATATTCTTTTCTAGACAGTAGTAGAAATGGCCCATAGCAGCCTGTCTTGGGTCATCTGGAAAAAGAAGATTTTTTGACAATACTATCTCTATGTAAAATAAAAAAGAAATAATTTCTAATCCCCGGATTGCATGTGAATTTGTCTCTCATGCTAAAAAGAATTCTCTGTGAATTTTAATTTTTTAAATCATGAACAGAAAACATGCAAAAATTGAAAAATATGTGATTTACTGTTTTTTAAAGCCACACATATTTATACACTGCAAGAAAGTAAGTTATTTTTACAGTACATGTAAGAAAAATCCTGACTTGCAGTAGGATGAAAACTACTCTGGCATTGAGTCAATACATTTCTATTGTTTACCTTCCCACAGGTCAGTAATAAATGGAACAATGTCAGCTAACAAGATGAAACAGAGTAATGAGAGCATGTATGCCTCCTGCCTGACAGTAGTAAGTGCTATGGAAACTATTTTTCACCTCCCTGGAAAAGAATAACAATTTTTTTTCTCAACTTGCATTTTATGTTCCATTCAGAAGACTGTTTTCAAAGGAAAAATTGCTATGAAATAGCAGTACTTTGAAGTTGGCACTGAATAAGACTTTGAGGAAAGTTCTGTCTTTGAATTAATATAAAATGTGAAATTTTAACAAGGTAAAAATTCTAAATTGCACATTTGGAAAGGGGGAGTATTTCCTTGAAAGCTGAAACTATACTTAAATAATCAAATAAACAACTGTACGTAATGCAATACTACAGCTAAGAGGACAAACTCAGCCCTCAGATGTATAACAAGAAAATCAGGTGGATACATAGGGAGGATATTTTCTCCTTAAATGTTTCAGCATAAAATCAGCAGAATAGCATGCACGCACATTTTTTTTTAAAGAGAAAAAAAAGAACAGAAAGAACTTCGACTGAGAAAAGAAGAACTATTTGAGACCTGAAAAAAAACCACCTTACAATGAAGTAAGGTTTGTAGCAGGAAGTAATAGCTTTTATTTAATTAACAGCCCATTTCCCAGTGGGGGAACATTTTTCACGAAAGAACTTTGACCTTTCAGCCCACAACCTCAGAGAGACCACAAAATACCTTCAACAGCTGAGCCTGGGAACAAAAATTCAGAACTGCTGTATGCACTCGAAATCATGGACTGAATAAAATACTGGCTTTACAGCACACTATAATCCCCCACTGCAGCTGCCCTTCAACTCATTTATCAGTGTTCCACAGCTGATAATTTCCTCTCTTATTTTAGCTCAGTGGAATTCTTAAAATTTTTATCTGCCCCTCTGGTCACAGGGCAGGTGATTATGTAGGGCAATTGCTTTTCTTATCCTAAACTGTCTGATTACCACATTAGGTTAAAATTAAGAGTTTCTCCCAATCTGTACTTAGCTTGAAGTTTGCTGATTCTATTCAGACCAACAGAAGGATCTGCATGCTTGAAATTTTATTTCTTCCAACTATATCAGCTGCCTACTATTAATTTCCTGTTATTAATTCCACCTTCAAACCTTGTCTCATTTACATCCTACAGTATGCCAGTACTGTACAGCAGGCTCCCAATGGATTAGATTATCTAAAAGAAGCTCAAGTAATAACTGTGTGATAGGCAAATATGCAACCATATGGCAATATAAATTTGATAATAGCAAGCTGCTCAATCCAGTAGGCAAAGGTATTAAAAAAGGCAACAGCAAAAGACAAAAACTGTTCACATTCAGAAAAGAAAATAGGTTCACTATTTTAGCAGTGATGACAGTTGACTATTGGTATAATGGGCCTGATATATGGAGGCTTCTCCATCAAGTCTCTATATCAAATTGTTGGTAGTTCAAAAGATACACTGTAGGCACAGTGAAGAAATTATCACATGGGACTCTTCATTCTAAACACCCAGAAGTTCAGACAAAATGCTTTGGGCCTTAAGATAAAGGAATCTCTAAACAAAGCTGTTTGTGATCAGGCCAATTAACTGTCCTGGGAAGGAAAAAAGAAAGGGAAAAAGAACCTGAATTTGGCAAGATTGGCAGAAATTTTTAAGGAAGCAATTAAAAAAGGCGGTTGTACCTAAGCCTTGTAAAGCTCGTTGAAGGTAAGCAGGTAGCAAACCTAAAAGAAAGAAGAACTTTTTCTTGTACTACCTAAATATGAAACTTGCTGGAGAGAGATTACAAGCATAACAGGAGTTACAAAGAGATGACACAGCCATGGATAACAGTCTGGATGTGTTCAAATGAACCTGGACTTTGTCTCTTTTTTTGCTCTGTTTCACATATCCTTCCCCTAATACAATTCTGAAGACATGATACGAGTCTAGAGAGACCTTTCATCCCATCTGATACAGTGATAATGGTGGTCTTACAAGTGGAGGAAATACATGTAAATTTGGACTGATGGAAATACTTGTATCTTCAAGTCCCCATTGATATCCTGAGTTCCTTCCTCTCTCTTTCTTGGATAGAGCTATTCTTAAACTATTTGGGAGTACTTGTAACATATTGTTAGTTATACCAGCTTGCAAAATACGCATGAATACACAGTGGTAGGAAAAGGTGTGTTCTTTTATTTGTCCAGTTCTTTGAGTGAAAGCATATTTGTAAAAAAACCAAACCCCCCACCACCTTCCCCTCCTCAAATCTCATTTTTATCAATCTCTATTTCTTTTTTCTTTGTTTTATGGGGGTAAGGGGATAAAAAGCTACAATATAGTGTATTTTCATTCCCTTTAGTTAAATTTCCATTGAGTAGTCTGCATTTTCAGTTAGATTCTTTCTGAAGTCACCTTTTCATGCTTACTCCGTACCATCAGAAATACATAAATTGATAATGCGATTCTTCAAATGGAATTTTTAATGCATTATCAGTTTACTCATCACACATGCAGTGCTTGCTTTCTTAGCATTGTATTTGGGGAACCTCAGGTACCACTGGTTAAACAAGACATTTTATGACAGTGCCATAGAGCTGAAGAATCACCATTGAATAAAAATTACAGAAAAATACATTGAGTTTCAGTGAAGAGGTTCAAAGGAAGCTACAAGGACTCCTGTGAGAAGTGAAATAATTTCATGTTATGCACACAGGAATGAAATCCACAGACATTAACACTTCATCACAATGTCAGAAAGTACTTTTAAAAGACTTTTGTAAAATGAGATTTGGAAGCACAGATATGAGATCTCAAAAATGCTATTTTTTCAGACACTTGGTTTGGTCAGTATCAGCTGCTGATAGGAGAAAACTGGTTAGCACGTTAAGAGTCCACGTATACAAACTCCAGCTATTTAAATTGTGTAAAACAAATTCAGAATCTCCAAGAGTTAACAGAGTGGGGGACATAATGGAGGACCTGATGCTTTGTTCTTAGAGACCATTGTGTCAAATGCTGTACACACCCATGTTCCACTTGCAGCAATCTCCGCAGCATCCTTCTGTTGTGCATAAAAAGTAGAACAACCAACCATAATTAATCTAAAGGCAATGCAGGAGTTACTCCATTTTCTCTCTTGTATGAAAAAGTCCAGTCTTCTGGTCATCTGGAATTGGATGAGGATTTTCTGGATGTAGGTGAAATAGGATTATGAACAGGTATGACATAAAAGCAGGCAGATAGTGGCTGAGCAGGGCCCACATGAAAAATGGGATAGGAAGGATGTAAAGATTTTTTTTATACTTTTCTCCCTCCAGAGCAACAACAAAAGAAAATAACGATGAACAGTAGAACGGTTTACCTAAGAAAGAAGTGAAAAGAAAGGTGATTGACTTTGGAGAAGGAAAAAATAGTGTCTTTTGCTTTGGAATAAACAGTTAAGGGTGGCAACTGTCAGAACAATAGACAGTATCAAATCTAATTAAGAAAAAATGTAGAACAACAGTAGTGACTAAAGATGTCAGTTAAGCAGAGATACTGAAGATGTGCAATGCTTTAAGACACATAAAATCAACCTTTGAAAAGATGAAAAAGGCAAGCTGCATATCTGATAGGAATACAGTAAGATGTTGAGGTGAATGGGGGCATGACTATTGCCAAAATATATAGTGAATTTTGTATACCTTTATTGTCATATAAATTGTCTCTCCTGTACATAATGTTCTAAAGAGAATGACATTATTGTTTCTGCAAATTTATGGGTGTTACTCTGGAAAGGAATGCATACAAGGGAAGAAATCACAACATTAGTCAAGGCAGTGAATACTGATGGAGAGAATAATAAGTACAGAACCAACTGAATTCTGAGAAACAAACTTGAAATGGTGAGGATAATACGTATATTAATCTAGAGAATAAAACATTGTGCTAGTCAGCTGCCACGTGTATGGTTTATCAAATAGCGAAGTGCTAACATATTTAGGAGAATGATAGACAAACAGGTCTCAGAACTGTTGCTGGAGCCTATGACATGCATAGAAAATGGCTCAGTAAAATAGGAATTAAATAAGAGGCATAAGAAAAGAAAGTAAGAATGCTTTATGTTCCTGGAACATTCTCCCAAATGACAAGATGGGCAAGAAAATGGTGGACAGTGCATAAATTGATTTAGGCAAGACATATAAAGGAAGTTTGGAGATTTTATAGCACAAATCCTGCCAGGAGAAGTGAGGAGTGCTGCATGAAGGAGATCTTCTTCTGAGTGAAACTTCTATTTCATATGAGCTTATCAATTATTTTAGGAGACCATCAGAGTGGTGATGGAGTGCTCAAACAAACACAATGAAGTGTAGAGAGAACACAGATACTCACTTTCTTTTTTCTTGATTGCTATTTATTACCTTCTACACTTCTCTGAAAATGACAAAACAACTGGCTGTCAACAAGATGTGCTTAATATGAACACAGGGAATTTATACCAAACATAGGCATTGAAAGAATTTAAAAAATTCACTGGCTCCATAATTGTATAGTACTAACTGTATAACTACTCTGTTTTAATTTGAAGTTCTTATTAACTTAAAAATTAATAATGATTATTTTTGTTCACATTTGATGCTATATAGAAATAGGGACAATGACTGTAATATATGGATCTAATTTTGACATCAAACATATTATACAACTGTAAGAAGTATTTAATTGCAAAATGCTATAAACTTTAAATTTATGATTTTATCTAACTTGCCTCATTTGCAAGGAGAAAAGCCAAAGTGGTATAGGAGCTTTTTGAAAGGTTTCAGGACATATTTTATATATGCAGTGATATACAGAATGATTCCTTTCAGTGGAGACTTTGGACTACAAAACCAGCTCCAAAGCTCTTCAGACAAAATATACATGCATACAAATATAAGACGTAAATGGCAGTGATACTCACAACTCTGGTACCACTGAATCTACTGAAGTTTCTAGATACTTTAAAATTTGCTTTGTTCAAATGTCCCAAATACTTGAAAATATGTTAGGAATTTTTACAGCATGATACAGTATGATTATAGTATGATATTAAGCAGGCTTATATTGTTTGTTCTTTCACCTCATCATCATACATTTTCATTGCCATCTTGCTGTGAAACAGATTTATGGACAGTAATTAATTATCTCTCCTTTTCAAAATGTTTTCCTGTTTACGAACATTAATGATAAATTTTACCCAAGTGAGTATTTCAGCTTTAAAGTAATTGCAAAGGAAGTGACTACTTAACTGTGAAATCAGATACTGAGAAACTTTATCTTTACTACGTACATGATTAAAGGAGAGATTTTTAAAGCATATTTTTTTGGATAGAAATGGTTACAAAGCAGTAGAGTCTTAAGCCATATCAGGACCCATTCTTCAAGTACCTTAATTGACGATTCATGCCATGGAAAACTCCATTCTTGCCTCAGTGACCTTTTTCACAGAAGAATAATTTCAAATGGGGGATGATTTTCTTCAGGTAACAATTTGGGCAGTTTAGGTCTGTATGCTAATTCTCATCATATTTCTCTTTTTAATGGTTTGGGTCATTATACATTTTTGCCAGGCTTATAATATTTTTAGAAACAAAAGCATATTGTAGAGAAGTACAGAGGAGATATTATTCTGAAGAGCTATTATCCTTAACAGCCTCCTTTTAATTACCTTTTAAAATCTTTTGCTTTCTTTAAGCTTTCTCTGAAAAAAAACCCCATTATTACGTACCAGCGCGTTCACTCAGTAATCTGTTTTTCCTATAAGCAGCAAAGCATGAACATGCCTTAGTTCTTCACTAAGATTATAGGCTAGCTGAATTTCCAGGTATTATTACTTAATGAAAGGCAGTTCAACATCAAAATCTCAGAATCTTTTTTCTTTCAAAACAGTTTCAAAACAGTTTACATTTATTGATGCTTTTGAACTTTACAGAAACTTAATGGAATTTATATACCAAACCATGCTGGTGCTTTAGAAAACATTTTCCATGATCGGTAAATTAATGGGATTTATCACAGTATATTAATTTTTCAATATAATTACAATCTTCTCTTATTAAGTCCTCCAAGCAGGCAGAGGAAGAATCCAGCTTGCTCGAGAGCCGGGAAGTTGAATTCTATGAGTAAGTCTTCAACTAACTCGCTCAGTGACGTTGGATGGTTACTGAACCGGCAGTTTTAAAAGCCAGCAGCTAAAGAGAGGTACTAAAAAACACTTCAAGGAAAGATTTACATGGCCTGTAGGAGGCTCTGAATCAGCCCACAAATGGCTGGTTAGTAAAATGTGCTGAATACTTGCACTAACTGCTGAAGTCAGCAACAGATGGAGGAGTTGGCATCTGTGGACATAAGGCCACTCCTTCACATATCTGACTTTAGACATGTAAGCATGAGCATTTGAGCCTAAGCGTTGCATTCCAGCTCTTCAAACAGTAAAATAAGTCTTAAGGGAAGCCTGTTCTCCCATGTTATAGTGAAAATGCTGTTTGATTATTCATACATCAGCTGTGTCACAGACAGCCCCACATACAAACAAACACCAAATAGACCCTGGAGCATCTGCTCCCCTGGCGGCCCCCACTCTCCCTTCCTGCTCCACACCCACCTTCCAGCACTGGGCTCCCTTCCTGAGCAGCAAAAGCCTTTATTCCCAAAGCAGCCACTTCTCATCTACCCAAGATCCCAGCCTCCTTGCCCAGCAAGCTTAAACTGTATTGCTGCTCAGTCTTCCCCCCAGGCATCTGCTAGCCTCCCTCCCAACAGCCAGATTTTGTGTCCAGTTCCATGCCTGGGAACAGCAGAGCCATATCACAGAGGAAAAAGATTACCAGGATTTTCTTTGTAAGAGAACAATTTACTTAATTTTGGATAAGAGCAGGACTAAATGGCGTGAAATCATCCTTCTGTCTCATACACATGTGGACACAGATAAATGCACAAAAGACTTGCAAAAAATAATGTTTTGCCCAGTGAATTCAAATGATACTAAAATTATTATATCTGGAAATAATATTAATATCTGCAACCATTAATTAAGGAAATTTAGGATTGGAAGATGTGGAAGGAGAGCTGAGCCTGGAAGTTTAGAAAATGTTTGGACTATCTGGGAAAGAGAAATGTTACATAACATGACTAGAGGCACTGCCAGTTCTGCCTGTGAGGTAGAGGAACATATGCAAAATTATAATAGAAAAACAGGTAACTCCAGTGTTGGAATATTAGAAAGTAGCAAATTAATTAATATTTCCCCAGAATATGATTAAAGCTTTAGTGGTAATTTGGAAACAACACCCAGCTGGAGTATTTAGAAGTGTAAATTGAGTACCTACATATCACTAAAATATTCTGAGTAAAACAGCATTTTTTAAATTTCAGCTCTAGTTGCATCAAAACCTATTTAATATTAATGAAATATTTGAAGTTTTTCTCTTCTTTTTCTTGTGTGCTATAGTACAACAAAACAAATGAGTTTGCTAGTGCTTCATTTGAGCACTTTGAAGAAACTGATATTATCTAGAACCACCGAATAAAACAGTGACTCTACATACAGTGCAAATAACAAGATAAGTATTATGTTGCCTTAATGCATAAGTAAAGAATCAATTTTCTGACCATTTGCCACACAGACCATTTGCCTGATGAAATCAGCCTTCCTTCCTCTTCAAAGTACTGCTTTGTATTACCATGCTTGGATGAAAACAGCCTTTTCACTGCCTCAAACCACTCTCTCTGCTTACCACAATGCTCAAGCACAGAGCAGATTCAGTCATACAGCCAGCCTGATGCTGAAATAAAAAATCCCGTTTGATTCTCTGAAGGAAATGTTCCAGAATTGAATTTTGTGCAGTAGGCAAAATGGTATTAAACTCAACTGCTGAATTTGACAGGGATATGCACTGTGCAGTTTGCTTGCGTGCACCCACTGAACGCAGAAAAAATAAGGCTCCGTGATATAAAGAAGCTCAGGGGAAACTTTACAGCACAAATTTTGGCCACAATCTCACTGGTGGTACATGTATAACTATTGGGAAATCTCTACACAAGGATGGAGCGGCTACACTCTGACCTTTCGGGGCATCTGCAATCTGAAAGCAATGGCATCACAGCAATTTAATACAGAAGAATAAGTATCTTTGATTCCAGTATTAGCGTCTGACAGCCCATATGTAATATTACATATCTTCTCTCAAGTATTTTTGGTGGATTTATTTTCTTTCTAAAATTTAAAATTAACAAACCTTGCCAGTCAGCTTTGAAAGATCATCTCCTCCCATTATCTGCATATCTCGCATAGACTGATCATTCTGAAAGAAGAAAGATAAAACGTTGAAATTGGTTATAACTCTATAAAATAAAAATGTTACTTTAAAAAAAATCTTGGTTACTAGTCTTAGTTACTGATATATTCTAATGCTTGTTAGTATTGATGTACGAGAAAACCATACCCTCATTTCTTCCTGCGACTTCTTGCATATCCTGGTTGTTTTAAAGCTAACATCAAACTCTAGGCTTTACTGGACTAGAAAAAGTTGCATCTTTCTTTTTAAAATAGTGTTCCCTTGCTTGCTATTCCTTAATATGACAAGTGTTGAGTAACATATTTATCCCTTTCAAAATGTGAGGACAGGAGCATGTCAACACTTGACAAAACACCTGTAAGCATGCTCTTGGTTTGGAACAGTTTTTGGAAACACAGGCTAAATGTGCTTACATCACAGCTCTTTTTGAAGGATAAAAAAGTTTTGCTAAATTTATCACTCATTATCAAAAATATTTTCAGTGTGCCTTACAGTTTCTAGAGCTTTGTTTATTCTTTTTCAACTGACTCAAAAATAAAACCCTTGAGGCCAATTACTTAAATATTACCAATCAGTTTGAACTAAATGCAACAAAACAGTATGTTTTGATTTTCCTATTAAAAACGGAGTGGGTTGGAAAAAATCAGTAAAAATTCTATTTTTGATTAATTTTTTTACAGACACTCCTAGTTGAAATTCATTCTGATGGACAATTCTCAACCAGCTCTAGCTCCCATTCATTATCAGCAGAACACAAAGTTGAGATCACATAAGGGAGACACTTGGAAGCCTTCATTTTCAAGGGAAAAGAGGCCCTAAAGAAGGTGACAAATTAAAAAATACACGATCATGGCCAGGCTATGTGAACTTTTCAGAAAAAGCAAGAGCAAAAGTAAATGTAGTTAATGTGGGGTTTTTGCCAAACTGATGCATGTGCTAATCTAATCTCCCTACCCATAGGAACATAGCATGAATCCAATTTTAATAATAGCTGCAGTACCACAATGTGACACTGTGGTTTACTGGTAACCCCAGGAAGCTTCATCATTACAAACAACTGACAAAAACACAATACTTGAATACTCTGCTTTTATTTCATAAATCCAGTGCTCTGAAGTCAAACATTTTTCCCCAGGCAAACAGTGGCATATCAGGACTTACAATGCCTTAAGAATTTCTAGTTTTTGTTCTTCGTGTATCTGTGACTTTGGTGTAGTACAAAACACTAAAACCTCTATTCCCAGCACGTTTTAGTCAAAACAATTCCTCTGAATGGAAATCCAAGGACACATTGATTGCCCTTGAGCCCGAAAATATGTAAACAGCAGTGAATTGGGGGGGAGCAGGCCTGGGGTGGTTAACATCATCACCTAAGGGTGTGTTTGGAGAATTAAGGGCCAATATGCTGATACGACAGAACTTAAAAAAGGTGAGGAGCTCATGATCCAGCATCCATTTTGGGTGTAGCCGCACAAGGGAGCTTTACTCGCCCTGAAATGTACCTTGAAGGCCTTTAATACATTTGTCCGCTTTTTGCTCTCCTAACTTGCCTTGGCCTCTGTTACAGGTAGCCTGTTTAGGCATCACAATAGGTGAGGATCTCCTGGACTAAGGGCTTTATAGCTCTTCTCTGCCCCGCCCAAAGCAGGACAGCAGAGGCAGCACTCGGACGGTCACAGCTGCACCCTGTGCAGATGGAACTGCACCTGCCCATGCTCACAGCTGCTCACGGCGCAGCTTCAGGGACTTCCAGCACCTTTACAGACACTTGATCACAAGCAATCTGGCAATCCCAGGAACTATTTGTGGTTCACATGGGAATGGATTGTCTAAATTAATACAGCCTTCCCGAGTAACTGTAAGTAAAGGTTGTAAAATTGCCCTCACGAGACTTTCTCCAAGTTTGCATTCTGCAGGCTCACCAAAAGGCTCCCTGGCTTTTACTCACACTCCACTCTCCACAAAACTCTCACACCACAGATTTGTAAGAGGTCCTTAGCAGTCATTGCTTTAAAAGACAGTTTTTAGGCCTGCCTTCACTTTTTCTGCACTGGATCTGGGAGCTTTAGATAAATTTCATGCTGCTCTGATCCGTTTCCTGGGAAACAGAGCTAGAGCAGCAATGAAAGATACATCCCATTCATTTTCTGACATGTTTCAATATTTCTTTTACTTTTGTAAAAAAAACAGAAAAAAAAAAAAAGCCAAAACAACAACAAAGCGAGCAACTGAATTCCTTAGAAGATTATTTTCAAACTAAATGAAAATGAAGATTGAGAAGATTTTAAGTTCTGGCTTAAAAGCATAAGTCTTTTGTTGTAAAGCAAGAAAGGTCACTCTTCAAAAGTCAGGGATGTATTCAAGTCAAGACTATTATAAGACTATAAAAAGCAGATTGTTTCTAATATCTACCACAGCATGTGTAACCAAGGCACTGACAAAATATTTTTTCATCTTCAAATGAGAAAGTGTGGAATTTCATTAGCAACCAGCACACAAGCATTACTGAAGAGGCAGTTTGCCCTTAGCTGCTAGTTGAAAAAGAGAGAGAGCAAAAAGATAACAGTGAGGTGCAATGATTAATGAATTTATTTATTTTTCACTTTCAAAAAAATCTCTTTCAACAGTATTCACAGCAGCACTGTTTCCTTTGCATTTGGTATTTCTGGCTTCAGCTGAAAGGAAGATGCTGAAATAGCATCTTCATTGCTGGCAAGCAGCTAAGCAAACACAAAAGCCATTGAGAGCAGGGGGATCACAGCATCCCATCAATCTCCGCATTCACACATTGGCTGTTGAGACACAACTGCACACATTTATGAAAATCCTGGTGTTCTGACAGGAGAACCAGTGCTGTCAGAGGACAAGGCTGAGTATTCACAGTGCCTAAAAACCATATTGTTTCCTATATGGCTTTTCTATATGCAGCTCAGAAACCTCCAGCCAAAGTATTTTCAAAAAATTTAAAGAAATTCCTTGCATCACAATGGAGAGCAATTCTCTTGCTAAAAATAAAATAAATTCAGAACATTGATTTTAATGCCATTTATAACTATCTACATTCATCACTTAACTCATGTTGTAAAATACATACCTGCCAAACAGCAAGGCTCAATAGCACAGTGTGACATTACTGTGATCCTAATGTTCACACAGATAATTTGCACACTATGGTTGCCATAGGAACGTCTCCGTGCATTTTTCTGAGTTCTCAGTTTATAATCTCAAAATAACACTGCACTAAATGTTAAGTATAAAGTACAATGAATGTCAGGAAAGAAAAAAATCTGCTTCATTCAGTACCAATTAATGTCAATTCAGAACTGTTTGTTTAATTTTCATAGTCTCGTCATTCAGAGCTTCTTTCTTCCTTTGGGAGTTGTTCCAACTGATACAATTGAGTTTCTGAGATTTATAAATGCAGAAATATGTATTGAAGCTTCACTTCCTGTCACCCAAAGTTCCTCAATACTTGCTCTCTAAAATCCCTAAACCTTATCAACTCTTTTTTAAAAAAAAATTTGACACTAAATACATAGGCTCAGATAGAGACATCTCTAAATCACACTATGTTTTGGTTACTGCAGCACAAAAATTATTGCAACTGTTTCTGACAAGACATGATGCATTGTGTCACATCCCCACATCTCATCCCAAGCTGTATTTAATACTACATTTCTAATTTTTTCTATGCTTAATAGATCTGCATTTTCCAGGATAAATCGCAGTTTCCTTGGTTTTAATTGCTGTGCTGTGCTTTTTCAGTTGTTCATCTTTATTTTATAATTTTATTTCATTCTAGGAATAGTTGATGAATTAAAGCAAGAATGTTATTTCCACCACCATTTTTCATGGCATACAAGATAAAACTTCTGCTTTCTATGTAGATTGGAAGTATACATATTTAAATTCCATCTATACTAAGTCATGTGTTTTGAACTGGGTGGGGCACAGAATTATTACTCTTTTTTACATCTCCTGAGATCAACGCTTGGACATAGTTCAAATTATAAGTGAAATGAGTTGGGTGGTCTCAGGAAAATTCATTATAAACAGCATTGCTCATCTGAAAATTGCACCAAACTGTGAACATCTGTTACTCTTCTGAAGAAACAGAATCTGGAATACATTAATACTGGGCTCTGTGAAACAAAGATTCTTTAATCATGGCCAAAAAAAAAAGTAGCTTTAACATAACACTTTAAATGCATAACTAAATTACAAAATGTGGACACAAGGTCATTATCACACATCTAATTACAACAGTCTGCAGAGTTTGTATGGAATTTCTTTAAAAAATGTGGTTACCTTTTTCTCCCAAAATTCATCAGGGAAACTCAAAACAAAGAAGAATGTGACCATCAGGCCTGTTCTATTTTGCTTTTGTCCCCTTGGGTGATACAGCAGATCCTCCAACCTGAGAATTCCCACTAGGAGAGCTCTTTCACTTCACAGCATCATTCCATCTCCTACAACTGGGTTTTTCAGGAATGTTTTGAGCAAAAAGAAGTCAGTGACAGACCATTCAGTTGTCACTTGGATCCTAGTATGAAATTAAGTTGCTTTGCAACCTGCCTCCTGAGAAATACTTCAAAAGATGAATATGTTCGTTGGGGAAGTGTCAGTGTGGCACCTACATGATCTGATAACCTATTTTGGCTAATAAGAAAATCAAACTGATATATAAAGTGTAGGCTATGAAATACCCTCAGTATATCAGTCGGAGTGGTAATACATAAGGTGCTGTACTTAAAAGCAACATATACTTGAATCAATACAATTTTGGGTTTCTTGTCTAAAGAACAACAGCTAAGAACAAAACACCTCAAGGGTGTAGAACATGAGCCGTCACAGTTTTCATGGCAGGCAGCTAGAAGCACTACCCAGGCTTAAGCAGCAACATTCAGAGGGCAACTAGTAAGTACTGTTAAGCTGGAGACTTGTGCAAATGAGTGGGAATGATACGGATCACTTCCCGGTAAAGACTGGAAAGTTTGCCTTCCTTTCCCCAGAATCTAATGTATACCAAAGGCCAGACTGCAACCTCCGGGGTACACCCACATTCAAAATAGTCAAGTGCCAGGTCACTGATATATTTTTAAGAGGTGCCTTGAATACCTTGCAAACAATCCAACAATGCAGAGGCAGCCGGGAATAGAATCCAGTGAACTGGCACACACCTACTGCCAGAACGTCCCCTTTCCTGCAGGGAAGTGCAGGTACATGTGCACTGAAGCATCGACAGCTTTGTACATCACTGTGAGCTTTAAAGCTGCCCTCCTGAGCTGACCACACCACTGACTGTGCTGCACTGAGATTGGCCTTATTGCTATTGCCAGGATAACAGATGATAGCAAATTTTAAATTGGTGTAGGTGTATATCTAGCAGAGTTCTAATTACCACAGTGTAAGACATATTTTACTTCTGTAGGGGTAGATCTACAATATAACTAATTTGAAGATTCACTTATTTTTAATTCTTTTTCCTCCTTGTTTTAATTCCTTAACTAAAAGCTCCACCGCTCAGGTTTGGAAGTGCTTCAAATTCAGGCTAGTCTATCCAGTTCCAGAGAAGGTCAGAGTTTTGCAATGAGGAAGTTGGCTTTGGACAGAGAAAGACAAACAATGAACTTACTGACAGCAAGGTACTCCTTATCAGCTGACCTGTGGTAACACCTAGGTATGTTTCTTCCCTACTGTAAAAGCAAGGCAGGTCATTCAGCTTAAGCAACTCTCTGGGAAACAGTAAGTTGTATATAAATAGAATTTATATACTATCAGTTTGCAATCATCTGTTCAGATATTCAGTAATTTTTTGTACTCCAGGGCTCCTGCAAGCCTTCTCTGTATTTAATCCAAGGAAGGCAAGGTATCTTTAAAAAGGGCCAAACTGTCATAAACTGAAGCGGAATTCAGACCAATAAACTCAGCTGATAAGGATTATAGACAGTAAATGATTTAATTTTTTAAATTTCTGATTTAGCAATTAAGTTGTATATACTCGCTTATCATAGATTAAATGGATTATTTTGTTTAAGAATGAAGCAGTAAGATTGCAGCACCACCTATAACCATATGGCACAAACGGCACCTGAACACTTATAAAGATCAGCAAGAACTGGAATCAAGAACATATGATAACAAAAGCTTTAAATTGTATGTATATCAGAAACACAATAAATCCTCAAAACTCAGGTTAGTTTCCACAGACTGCAGTCTGAGACTTTCTTGCACTCTAGATTATTTTCATTCTCTACGGTAATATTTAAAACATAGAAATTTATTCTGTGTATGTTCCAGGATGAGAAAAGGTACTAAGAATTTCACAGGGCCCTTCAGTTGCGTAAAGTAAGGTTCAGATGTCACAATTTTTCTCCAGAGATGGGAAACAAATAAATTTTAAAACTTACAGGTAAAAGTAAAATTTAGGAAGCAGACCCTCCAGAACTGCCATAATCCTACTCAGGTACTGTTTTGGGCTGCCAGGAGGCTTTGCTGAGTGCATCTGCCTTTTGTGATAATAACGTAATACCAGCCCACACTCTTGGAATAGCAGACTTGGGCTGCTTTTCCTCCTCAGCTCCATAAGCCTTTCCATAAGTGTAAGGAAAATTTTCCTCCTGTTGTGGTAATACAAAAATCATTAAGGTCATCAATGATGTTATGGCCAACTGTACTGGACTCAGGTAAGAAAATGTCTGTTTGGATTAATGTCCACAATAACTGCAGCATCTATCTTTTACCCAATTACTGCTTAGCATTAAATATGTGAACATTACAGCAGTGGAACTAGAAGTCATCTTTCCCAGCCTGAACAGAGGATGTCAACATGCCAGCTGGGACACTGCTAGATCCACATGTACGATCTTACCCCATTTTTTAAACTGTGTTGCAAATTAATGATAAAAAGTAAATGAACATTGTGAAAAATCATATAGTGAGTTTGTAACTCTGTACTAAAAACCCTGCCCACTTCGGGATTCTGAAAGCACAAGAGAAAACAGCTTTCACTGGAATGAGCACAAAGTACTAACCTTCTGACCCTGATTACCATTAGTTCCTAGGTTCTGGTGATAAAAGGGAGATAGAAGAAGAATCTTGAACTTTGTCAAATAGTTACAGGCTGAGAAAACAGACAGATAGGTGTAAGCAAACTCACAGAAGATGAGTCTGATAAAAACCTCAAATGCTTAGTCCCTTCCAGCAATCTGGAGCTTGGTATATCATTGACTCTCACAACTCAGTAGCACTCTGTTCCATACCACTTAGTCCCTCGGCTAATGACAGCTTGGAAACTTTTAAGAGCACACTGGTTTTGTGAATGTTCTTGCAAGGTTATTTTATAGTATGGCTTCTTTATTTAAATATTTTAACTTCTGTTTATCAAATAAGTAGGGAAAAGAATTTTGTCTCTGTCACACGGACCAGCACTGTAATTACAGAGGAGCTCCTGTTATTGCCATATTCCTTTAGAGTAACCCTTTTGGTTTACACCTTACAACCCCACTGGGGTGTGACACTGCATGAACACTACACGTGTTATGATCTGTTTTAAGAAACAGTATTTAAGATGCCAGTAAAGGGGAGTCATAGAATTCCTTAATGGATATTAGAACCCTCTGGCTTATTGTAATTAATTGTGCCCCATTTCAGATCTTAATATGAAAAACTCACATATTAAATGGTACTACTAGTGTCCAAATAGCGCAATAATTTTTCAATGCAAAAACATGCCACAGTACTTTCAAACTCATCAGATCTTATTTTTACAACAGGATTAGCTACCATTAAGTTCTGGACCTTTCTCACACAGAAGATCCTATCACCCTGTCACTGTAAAATCCATGAAGCAGAATGACATATATTATTGCTGCAACTGCCATAACTTAGTAGTAGCTTGCTTGGTGTGTTTTTAGCAGAATATGAAACAAAACATTTTACTAGAACTAAACTTCAATTTTTTAGGCTTTATAAGAAACCACTACTTTACAACAAATGTTGTTTCCAGGGGAATCGAATTCTTTGAAAAGATGAACAGTTGGATATTTCTGATAAAATCTCTTGATGCTTTGAATTTGTTCTAAAAGTGACCAATTTTAAAAACATCTACAGTCTTAAATGTTAGATGTTCCAGAAACCTGGATTGCTTGAAAAGATTTAAGCTCAAAAAAACCCCATAAATTAAAAAAAACCTTAAGAAAAAGGAACTTCAGATCTAAAACTCCATTTATACATAGTAGCTGCACCCTATGCATTATACTGTAATCCGAGTCATTTATTTCAAATTGGAAGACATTTTTCAAAAGAAAACATTACAGCTTGTAAGAAAAATGTGACCCTTGGGGAGACAAATTTGTCAAAAAATATTAGAAGATACCTCTGTGGAGTGTACATTAGATCTGAAATCCAGAAGAACACAGTACCAACCCACAATACAGGAAAAGTAATTATTTTCATTTAAAAAAAAAATTCCACAGCTAAAAATCATCTCTCAGTATAAACGAAGGTAATACCTAAGCAGGAAACAATAGATAAAAATTTAAAGTATCTTAAAAAAGCATGTAGTTAGTTGCTTTAATATGCCCATATACGCTTTAAAACAATACTTTGGTATTTCTGAAAAGCTGTAGGACAGCTCAGTATCACCCTGCCTGCACTGCCACATCTGCTCTAGTTCTGTCCCCATGGCAATCAGGCCACTTCCTACTCAGTTCTCCCTCAGCTCAGTTGTTTGGTTCCCCCAAATCTTTCATATGTGAGTCACTGAAACACTTACTCATACTTTAAAAAAATCACTAGGAATTCAGATGGTGCTAACATATTCAAGTGATATGTAGGTGTGTTATCTGATGCATACAGTTACGAAGATCATTCTCCATGAGTAAGTTTTACATTAGAGATAAACTTGATAAACTGACTGTCTGATAGACTTACTATGACCTTTCCTGAACTTTGCCCACAAATTAACACCTACTTACATTATTAATAGCACCCCAAGCCCCTAAGCAATATTCAACAAAAAAAATACTGTATGTTTTATTTTAAATAACTTAAATCAGAAACACTTTTTTCCTCCTTACACTCAAGACAGCCTTGAATGAGTGATGAATTAAAGCTCTCATATCTCACAAGTCTACCATCACATTAAATGGAAGCTGCAGATGCCATGTAGGTAAAAGGAGAGCATCTGCCTCCAGACCTAAGGAGTTTCAAGACCCTGACTTTTAAGTTCACATTTTATTCCATATAGTATGGCTTTCTTCAGTTTATCCTAGAACACTATGAAAACTGGCCTGGTTCACAGAAATAACTTGGGTTGAAATAGCCATACTCCTTCTGCTACCTTTGAGGAACATCTCTCAGGTAAAGCAGAGGATGAGTCTGAGGCTTTGCACACATGAGAGTGAGGATCCCCTGACCATGGGCAGACTCCTTTTTCCAGCAAGAACAACTGTGCTGACTAAAGAAGTTGCCGTTCCCAGCTGCTTGTAAGTGTCCCTCTGGCAGGGGCTACTGAGATGCCTGTGCGCATCTGGGTCACTGAAAATGAGTCCAGCAAGCTCAAAAGATCCAAACAGAAAGTCTCTCATAAGCGGTGTCATCTGGACTGAAAGAGGTTAGGGAGTGCTCAGAGGCAGCTGAGCTGGCCAGTGTGAGCGGCTGGAGGGCACTGCAGTCCCTGAGGAATGAACTGGAGATGGTCACTGTTCCAGCCAGGGCAGATGCAATCAGAAAAGAGACCCACCTCCAGTGTCTGAGTTTTCACACCAAACCCCTGACTGTCTGTACCTGATGTACAGATTAATCTGTACATCAGGAGAGTTTACTCTCAAAGTGCTTCATTTGTGCTGCTACTCTCATAACACCACCCACAATTTAACCAATGAGACTGTCATTCTTCTCATTACATTTTTGTGAATTTATTTCAGAAGTTCATCAGCTAGCTACAAGAATAAGCTTTTGGAATGACTTCCACTACTAACATATTTTCGGCTATTTCTCTGAAAAGATTGAGTGTCACTGAGGCTGATATTTTGCAGTAGGATACTGCTGCATGTTGATGTGGTTTTTTGTTTCTTTCATGAAAAATATTCTATTTTGAAACAAGTCGTAACACTTGAAAAAGAACATTTGGACACAGCTTGGAGAACTGTGAATTGTAGCATCTCCAAACATTCAATTCACAAAAAATATGATCTGTTTCCACTGTTGCTCACCTTTTTAACCATCTCAGGTCTAAGTTTCAGGAAATAACTAAAGAATAAGAGATACAGAGAGAGCATCAATGCCCGCTTAAGATTTGGAAGTTTCTTTGGCTTGGAGCTGTAAAAGACCTTTTACTCACTTGTTTTAGCAGGTCTGAGCACCTCATGGAACTTCCACTCAAAAAGATACTACTGCTTCAAGATGTAATTGACATTTTATCCATTTATAGACATGGAAAGTGCACAGAGATAAAATACCTTTGGCAATTCTAACATCAGGTTTTGAAATGTCTCATCATTCACTTGCCCAAAAGACATCTTTCTGTCAGCACCATCTACAATCAACAGAACATATTTCTCAGAACAGCAACAACTTTAAGGTCTAGATCCTTGACACTGGTAGCTTCTATGGACTAAATGATACCATATTTTTGCTGCCCATTAGCATCAAAATCTATATCATGCTGCAAAATTCTCTGTACAGTTGTTCACTGTCTACAGTGCTGACTGCAAGACATACATCTGAAAAAGGTTAAGAGTATATTTTATGTTTTGAATGTCTACTACACACACAGCCTCCAAATTAAACCACAAATTACTAATTTTCAAATTAAAGCATATTTTGCCTACACTGAAGTTATTTATTTGCATGTCAAATTTATAATTCATAGATAATTTGTAGTTCAGTTCTGTGAAATTATGGTAGAACATGGCTTTAAAGTTGACGGGAATTCATTCTACCGGATAAGGTCCAATTTGTAATTCTTCCATGGCCACTCAGCATCAAGAAGATGATGCAGCCATCAGCTAAACTGTGTACATGAAGCAAAATAAAGGGAACCCACAACCTGCCTAAGAAAAAACCTGTAAGTACAAAAACTAATGTGAATTCTCTTTCATCTCAGGGTGTACATTTATCTCAGGAGGTAATAAGTTGTGTTTTCCTGTGTGACACACAGGAATGGAGATAAGCAATCATTGTAACATTGGTGTAGAGTCTGGGTATAGACATGAATCACTAAATGCAAGCAAGACAGTTGTTTCTTTTGTGTTGTTAAATTAATAAAACGATTTTGAGGCTATTTGCTTTTTCATGGTCAAGATTTCAACATATTGTTTTCAAATGCAAAGTTCATCGTGATCTTTAAAAAGCCAAGCTCCATACAGTAAAATTACAGTGAGTAAAAATAGGTTATTATGAAAAGCAGGACTGTACATTTTATAGAACTCAGATTATAGTCTGATGCCTCATGCGGCTGAGTCTTTTAGGAATTAAGTACACTCATTTGGTGTATGAGAAGGAAACCTGCATGGCAGAAAAATAAATCATTTTACTACATTTACCAAGCTTTCAACTTACTCATCATAAAATGAGTTTCTTTCTATTTCCTTACTCCTACAGTAGAGAGATTTAGCAAAACTATTTACTGAGATGGCTTCATATAGCAAAACCATTCAGATTTCTACTAAACAATGCTTGTTTTGTTGCTTGTTTTCAGATTCTTGCAGCACTAATAGTCCTGTTTATGCCAACACTAATAACCAACAGTTGTAAATATGTTTCAAACAACTGGAGGCTGAAGAGGAAACAGATCATATCAATGGATTTGTTTGTGAACAGAATTCAATGCAACCATTGTGCATGGACTACAATTCAGCAGTCACGTTTTTACATTTTTTTATTAGTTATGTTCTGGAAAGCATAAATAATGTACTCATTTTAAAGAATTACATGAATTGACCAAATCCACATCATCCTCTGAAATTTCCCTCTGAAGTTCATTCATGTTTGGAGCATCAAACACATCTCTGGGCAACCCGTTCCAGTGCCTCACTGACTTCATAATAAAAAAAAATATTCTCCCTTATATCTAGTCTAAACCTACCCTCTTTCAATTTAAAGGCATTTCCCCTTGCCTTATCGTTCCACAGCCTTGTAAATGTCCCTCTTCACCTTTCTTGTTAGCCTGTCTTCCTAGGAGAGGTGCTCCAGACTGTGATCACCTATGCAGCTCTCCTCCAGAACCCCTCCAACAGACCCAAGTTATTAAAATAACAGAGTTTGTTGTAACAATAAAATTTCAAAATAATAGAGATGGCTGGCCTTCTGCTACTTTAGTTCACATATAAAACCAAAGAAATCACAAAAGACTTAAGGAAAAGTAGCAATCTCATTCTTAGTTTACCTCTCCATGGTTTTCAGTGAAAAAAGGTTATGCCACCAAGATTCACTTGCCCTTCCCCAAGACATGAACTTTACTATCATACTTATTTTATAAAATACAGTAATTAAGAGAAGTAGATAGACATCTATGAATAACCATATGGGAATACTAAACATTTCACAAAAATAGGTAGCAATGCATGGAGAAAGCACACTGGTCTGCCTAATAAAAGTGTGTGCTTCTTCTCCTCTCTTCCATCACTTCCCACCATCAGTTTTGACAGTGACTCTCACCACGATTCCTTCCCTTTTTAGCTTCCATCATCTATCCACTAAAGAAGTCTTAATTCACATGAATTTACCTTCTCTTCAGAGATTGCTGAGAATTTATCAAGAAAGCCTGCACACTTCCTCTACTTCTTCTTAACTTTTTCAATTCCATTTCAAAATCAAGGTTTGACTTACAGATCACATTTGGCATAGCCATGGAACAGGATTAGGTGGCATTGTTGCATCTCTTAGTAGGGGATTAGACTTGATAAGCCAGAACATCCTCTTCTGTCTCAAGCTGTAATTCAACCTTTACCTTTTCAGCTTGTCCTAAATTGTCTCTTCCACGCTGAGCAAAACTCTAATTATTGTTTACAAACAGTCTACTCTTCTGCTACAGTTCTTATAGTATGTTTTTGTACTAAAAAAAGTACAAAATAATATCCTGTTCAGCCCTTCTCTTCATGACAGCCACATCCTTCTATTCTTTAGTTCACTCTCTCTTTTGGTTCAACCTCAAACATTCTTTCTTGTCTAGTCCTATCATTTAATTCAAAACATCCTAGTAAAACATCTTCCCAATTCCTCTGTTGTACTTCCCTCTGGATTCTTCCTAATTAGCTCTTTAATCTCCTAAAGTTATCAATATCACAAATGTATTACAGAATTTCTGGATACACCATCACTCCTGCTAAGGTCATATTCTCCTTAAACGACAATCCCCAACTCAACTTCTTCCACCATTACTTTTAATCCTTGACTTCAACATACCATGCTTCTGAAAATAATTTTGAATTGTCCTTTCAATCTGAAACTCTGACCCCTTTTCAACTTCAGAACTCTGGTTCCCTGTGGAGGAACAATCACTTAGGAAAACATTCAGTATGGTAAAAATTGAGTATAGTGAATTTTATTAACCCGACTTTAAATTCAAAAATCTCTGCAGTAAATTCCACTGTCCCTGACTTACACTAAAATCCAGTATCTTAGAACTTAATATCTAAAAAACTGCCAAATTCTATGAGTTCTCACGTCAGTGTTTCCAGAATACAATGCTTTCCCCTAAAATGCGGCATGCATCTTTCTATATATTCATCATATTTCATAGGAGGACTATTGTACTGCTTCTAGCTCTACCCACTATTCTTCTTGCCTTGCTACTCTTAAGTTTATTCAAAAAAGTGTTTGTTTTCTCTGCCTCTTAAAACTCACAACTGCTGCTTCTCATTCACACTTCCACCTGGAAAATGGATTTGATTTTCCTCTCCATCTACTTACTGGCTCTTATCCTTAACTCTACACGATGCTTCCTATCTGTTTACTCCTGAAATCATATTTTCTAATTCTCATCTTGGTGCTTTCTTTTAATCTGCCCCTTGTAAAATACAGGAGAGTTTCTCACAAAAATGTAAAAATGTTCAGGCACATATGATAATATTTTGCAAACCAGATAAAACCATCCTGATTATGGAAGCACAAGTAGCCAGCCATCTCATTAATACCCAGAGAATCTAAATGCATTGTGCTTTTTTAAAATAATCAATTCATTTGCATGAAGAAATTTAAAGAAGAAGATAAATGCCCACCTTTCAGCTCCTTAATATGAAAGCAGATCGTAACATACTAATTAAGTATAAATTCTAAAGTCTAAATTCTGGAATATTATGACGGGTTTGAAAAACAAAGAGCCATATAAAGCTGGTCATATTTGCAATCTCCTTTTCCTGTAATCATGTGTGTATGGAAAACATCAAAGTACAACATTTTCCACTGATACTTGGTAATTAAGGTGTACTTTCACTGATGCCAAGACCGGACTCTGGGTCACAATTACAGCCCGGTTTTGTTATCCTATTAAACCAAGAAATCCCAATTTGAATTACAACCCCTAAAAATCAACTAACCTTTCAATATCGAAGCTGGAATGAGACCATACAAAAATCCCATGAGTTTGAGCTGAAATTAGTTGTTGGATTTAAACACCTGAAAGGGGGAAGGGAGACATATCTGAAGGAAGCATATTGAGAGCAGCAGGACTCCCTTCAGAAGAGAAAGAAAGAACAATTAGTAAAAGGAAGCAGGATAAATAATGTGAGAAGAACAGTGTCTATAAAATGAAAAAGGGATAAAATGAGAGAGCAGTATTAAGTCTTATTAGAAAGTGGAACAGAAAACACAAAGGAAAGCAAAGGAGTGGAACTGGTGATACTCCAAGATTTTAAGTAGAATCTTATCTCCGAAGCTGTAATTATGAAATTACACTGAGAAAGATATGTTATTACAGAATAAACTAACAGGGGAGATTTGGGACTTTCATATAAGGCTGGGATAAAGAGTCACTCAAACTAGGTATAGAGAGTTCCTCAAGTGTTCTGAGCCCAGCTATGTTGACAAGGGAACATTCTCTAAAACCTGCAATTGCACAGGACACAACGGTAACTCAAGATGCAAAGGATGGCAGGTAGTGGTCCTGGTATTGTAGTCAGCATTACATTTATGCATATCTCATGGACTGAATCTACCAATATTAACGTCATTTCAAATTTCTACTGCAGTGTCATTAAGCTTGTCAAGACAAGACAGGTATCCATCACTGATCCAAGAACTAAATCAAGGACAGCTTCAGCCTCTAAATACATGACACCTGTTTTGAAGTACATATAAGAAAAAAGAATATATTTTCAAAAAGCCAGATGCAAGCACTAGTTCTTGGGAAGGTGTTACCTTTCTCATACAGCGTGAGGCTAGGACCCAAAATATGCACAGCCACTAAATGCTAATGTCATCTAGGACTTAATATTGGTAATTGCACCCTTGCATAATAAAATTTGAAGTGCTGTTTCAGCTTGATATAACATGCTTTTACATTATTTCCTAAGGTAAAGATGTGGTGATTTCCACTCTTTTGCAGTACACATTTCCTGCCACTCATTGGTTAGGGCTTAGTATAGCTAATAAGACTTGACCCCAAGAAAAGAAAGTTTAGAACCAGGATATCTTCATACTGGATAAAAGACAACTGTATAGGAAAAGCGTATGTGTTACCTATAGGCCAGATGAAAAATAAGCCCCAATTTATGTAATTCCACTATTTGCTCAGCAGCATTACTGAAGTGCTATCCTAACTATGCAAAACAAATTGAGTAAAATTTCCATGTGGCATTATGTGAGACAAACATTAAAATTTATTAATTATTTCTGTAATACTGCTGAATACCTAGAAAATATATAATATTAGTATTTCACATGTGCTTCATAGAACTAACTGATTCCTGAAACAGACATCCCAGGACGAAAGCCTAACGAAATCGCTACAAAAGGTACTCATTCACTTTTTTCCACAATTAAAAAAACTCAGACTGGACCTGTGAAAGTCAGGAAAAGATAATAGTCAGTAGGGTCAGAAGAAAATGCCAGCCAACAAACTGCGGAAAGGATGTAGAGTTATTGTGGGATCTACTAGACATGGCAAGTTGCATTTCTGCAAGACACCATATTATCACTCCATTTCTTTAGTGTGTTTCCTCAGACATTGCTACAACAACTTAATTATAGAAATGCTCCCTCACTATGAAACATGCACTGCAAGGTAGAATATAAATTTATAGCTTGTACAATAAGAAATTGTAATTACAGGTTCTAAAAAAAAGGATGGCCATCTCACTGCCATATCCTCACTGACACAAATGAATTATTATTTCATAATTTCCTTTGAAGATAACAGGAGATCTTGATGATTACTTCAATACTGGATTGATTCAATGGCTTGTTTCATTTTCTTGTAGAACACTATCATCATCTGGTGGTATATTTTGCTACTATGTAAACCACATGCTATGAAGATGAAAGCATTTAATTTACTTAGCATTAAACATTTGGAAGAAGACACAGATTTATCACCTTGCAGTTATGCCAAATGATGTGGGGGTGGAAAGTGAAGTAACATGAAATTAACCTGACAGAACTGCTGAGGATTTTGAGAACAAACAAGACGCCAACATTTTACATGAAAGAAATTTGAATACTTCTCTGTCCAGAAGTAAAAGACAGACTAAATAAAACAACAGAGCTCAAGGATACTTTATATCCTTATTCATACTATCCACAAAGTATAAGGGATATGAATTTTTAAAGAAAACCTCACAGTTTTTTCAAACAAAAATATTTTTCACAGAGCCTTTTTATAATTGAGAGTGGGGATCTCATATGCAAAAGTCAACTATTTATTATGACACTCAACCAGAATCTACATAAATCAGTTGTTGACTTACATGGTAACTTTTCAGTCTAACAAAATCGACTTTCATGGAGATGAACCTTTCTGAATTTCTGCTAAGATTTTTAATGTGCTCCACAAGATCAGCACAGAACTTGTAGCCACCTTTGAGGACACAGAGAACCACAATATCATTGTCTCCAATGTCTTGCACAATATCTTTGGCCAGTCGTTCTGTCCTGGGAAAAAAAAAAAAAAAAAAAAAAAAAGGATAAAATAACATTAGATGCAGATGCTCTAAGTTCATGGTATGCTTTACAAACACTATGGTGAGTAAAAAGCTTGACTGATGTTGTTTAAGTATCTTGACTTCACAGAATCACAGAGTCATTCAGGTTGGAAAAGACCTTCAAGATCATTGAGTCCATGCCCTGGCTGATCACCACAATGTCAGTTAGACCATAACAGTAAGTGCCATGTCCAGTCATTTCTTGATCACCTCCAGGAATGGTGACTCTATCACCTTCTGGGACAGTCCATTCCAGTGCTTGACTGGGTTTGCATCCAGCGCACAGAAGGCAGATACAGAGTGATGGATGTATGATGCAAACCACTTGAACCGTAAATGCATAAATTCCCCAGCTATAAAAATGGGAGCAACACACCTCGGCATATGTTGGACTCACAAACACGTCAGAGACTCAAGAGAAAAGAATGTGAGCTAGTCTTCCATTTTACCTCACAGGAATTATCAGTATAAAATAAACCTGCACAAACCCCTAACTTGTTATGTTAGTTACTGCACAAGAGCAAGAAATTAAGTGAAAGATAGGGAAAAGAATTATTTGAAGTACTTCACACTGATTGGCTTTGGAAGATGCTACCCCTACAATTTTAATAAAAATGTACATAAATACTAGAAAGAAATAGAGCATCAATCAGAAGCTTATAAAGAGTGTATATTATCATTATTTTGTACAGCTCACTGTTTTATACAGCAGAAATGAGGAGTGCAAAGAGCTTCAGTGACTTGTTCAAGGTCATACACAGGCAAATAATAGAGCCAATGCTCCAATGAGCCTGGAACTGTGGGGTTCCCAAACCTGTCTTCTCTTTGACAATTCTGCATCGCATACACAATACGGCAGATGATTGGAAACAACAGATACACATTTCTGCCATGCAATGCTACATACATTTTCAAGATAAAAATAATAATATGAATCTTAATAATAAATGTAAATAATAAAAACTAACCTTCCAGATAGCATTTCTAGACCTACAATAGGGTCCTGGGTCATTTCTAGATGTAATGCAGTCTCAACAGAAAACTTAACAATGTCATTTGCTGTTTTGAGGAAAAACAGCTCAGTGCATTATATTCTGTAAACACTTACACTGGAAAATTCTTTAATAGCTCTCTGAATTAGATTAGTAGTTTCAATGAGAGTGGACTTTTTGACAGGATAAATTGTATTAAATAATCCTATCATTTATCACATGTCTTTCATTATTACATTTTTCAGGTTTGGCTGTTTTTTTCTTTCTCTACTGACTGCAATACAGAAATCAATTTGCCACTACATACATACATTGATTGAACTTTAGTGAAGTCTGTGCACGGACCAGAGAAGAACAAGCTCTAGACTGAAGATAACATATTAATATAAAAAACAGCTGTTGCTTCACTTCCACATCTTTGTGTTTTTAACGCTCTAGTAAATTCCATACAGTAATAATTAGTATATTTTTTATTTGAGAAATATACTAAAATATTAGAAACATTAGATCATCTCATTTGATCTCAAATACATAATTCTTTTTAGTGTTCTAAGAATGAGGATCACTTACTTTACTGAAGATCAATAAAATAGTCTTTTATCATCTTTTATCAAGTGTGAGCATAATGGGGAAAACCACTCATTAAGAAACATTTCTTTGATGAATTTTCATTTTTTACATTGTTCCTCAGATTGTTTGGAGCTGAAATTTCCATTAATTCCAAAGACTACTTTGTATGTTAAAAGTGTATGAACTTCAGCACCGACAAAAATGCGCTAATTTCTAAGTAAAAATACCCAAGTTTTTAATTTACAATATTTTAGGACAAAGATTATACACATACTGTATATGGATGACAGCCTTTATACAAAAGAATAATCCTACTGACCAAACCATTTATTT
The DNA here is from genome assembly GCA_013397895.1 of Origma solitaria. Lineage (NCBI taxonomy): Eukaryota > Metazoa > Chordata > Aves > Passeriformes > Acanthizidae > Origma > Origma solitaria. Next base: position 122,065 of record VZRL01004010.1, on the reverse strand, counting down.
AGTAACATTCAAACTACACATACCTGTCAACAATAATGCCATGAGGTATGAGCACACATTCCAGATCTCCATAGTAGTGCTGAGGATAAGTGAACAAATCCAGACTGTATCCAGGCCAATTGTCTGAAATCTGAATATCAAATAGTATTGTCAAGAACACTACATGGTGTTTGACATTACGTAACTGATACAAAATCAGCATTCTAGTACACTCTGTTGGATGAAGTGTGCCATACTTTCTTCCAGTTATAATTTACTATTTTGCTTTTCCCATTAATTATTTTGCCTCTCAATATATCTCAGAAATCAAATGCTACAGTTTTTTCCTCACAGAATATGGGAAATTTCACCTGAAATTACAAATAACTAGATAGACAAAGGAAATATTTAGTACTAAACTAGTGGTAGAAGTAAGTTTCTAAGTACTTTCAAACTCAAAATGCAAAGATAATATTGCCAGTAAGAATGGATTCTCCAATGGGAGATTCAGACAGTGGAATAAAAAGTCATGAAATTCTATAATAAAATTGTACATTTCTAGTTTAGAATGACTTAAACTCTTAAATAAAGAAATAAATAAAAATTCTACAGATGAAACAGCACATATGGAGAACAATTTATGTGGTTCATGGATGATATCTGTACAAACCAGTGAAAGATTGTACTTCTTGCCGAAGGTGAGGTTCTTAATTTAGATGTCATAAAAGATAAAAGATTACAAAATGTTTGCATCTCACCTCACTATCAAACTAGTCTGTAAATCCATATATTTTAAAAAATATATATTTTACAGACTTAATATACATTGGTTTTGTAGTATCAGAACACAAAGATTAGATCTCACAGCATACAATAGTAGTAGAGATTAAGAAGGTCAAAAACTAGCCAAAACTTGAAGGCTTCAGACAGCTATGAAATGTAAAGTCATCAGCACAAAAACTGAACAAACTCCAAAACAAAATTTTCCCTATTCCTTATGAAAGACAAGATCTGCAGGTTCACAAGGTATCTTGAAATCATTAAAAAGCTTTGCTTCAATACTGGTTCAGGATAAAAACTGACACCTAATAGGTTTTCTTTACAATCATATTCCTCAAGTCACATGTTGTCCCTCTATAGCTTGGCTGCGTGAATTTTGAGCAAAAGGAGAAATGGTGACAAACTTGCCTTTGTGCAGTGCTTGTCTTAATGGCATTTTTGCTACTGATAGTCTTTACAGGATCATCACTGAAATTAATCGCTGCTCACCATTTTACAGTAGAGCAATAAACTGTTTTTCACAAATAGTTTGGCTAACATAACACATTTGATGTCGAGCTGTTCCTCCACATCCGCTCTTCTTTAACTCAGACACATCCCTGCCTCATGCTGTACTGAAACACTGTCCTGCCTTGTCGGTTTTGGTTTGCTTGGGAGCTATTTTTGCATATTCATTGACAGCTACAGACACCTTGACTGGCACGTTTTCTTAACTATACCCAACAATTTCTGCATCAAAGAGTTATTCGTTGGTAACTGCTATTGAACATTTGCCCATAAAGAGCATGACTGGGAGACCACTGGAATCAGTGAAAGCTTTTCCCCTGACTTACACAAGCCCTGAAACTACACAAAAGAAAAAAAGTTACTTAGTTGTGTTCCTTATTTCCATAGAAACAGGAGATTATAAATATGCTCCTTGGAGAGCTTTTTAATTAGAGGCAAATCTTGCTCCAAAAACACGGCTGCAGTCAGTCTGGAAAGACTATTTTCCCATCTACTCTTCAGTGCATGGAGGGGAGGGGGCTGAAACTTTTTTAACATTTTGTAGCAATGAATGCTCTGTCCAAAAGTATTTTAAGGCAAACTGAAACAATTTCATTAAGTATTACAAACACCCACTAGCAACCCTTAGTCAGTGTTGCTTACTTCTGCATTCTTGACAAATTGCATGGTTTTAGTGTGATGGAGAAGATCAAACTAAATGGATGGAAACTGCTTCAGAATTCATACAAACCAATAACTTTTACTTAGGGTACTGTAAGTCCTTTATGAAATAGGATCAGGACGCAATTTTGATTCTCCCACTTACCCTTCTGGTTCTTTTGAATAGCAGAACATAAACTGCATAACTCTACAATAATATTGAAGTTCTTGTTTACAAGTGCTTGCCAGGATTTGACAAATAAGATTAAATTAACATGCACTTTCAGATTAATTATTTTTCTGATACAATAGCCTATTTCATATTCTTCTTTCTTTTGAACAGGCTCTTCCCAACAACAAGGTTTAGAAATTCTCATTTAACCTAAAGCTATTCACAGTGTTATGCTATAAGGCAATTTTCAAGTAACTGTAAATTTTATGACTTTTCTGTTTGAGAATTTAAAAAGCCCTTGAAAATATGAAGGAAAAAATTCTGATAGTTTCAGGGAAAGCAAAAAAAAAAAAAAGCAGTATTCAACTGGATAAATAAATGCATATACTAAATACATTGGCACACTTGTGTGTAAAAGAAGTCCTGCAGTGAAAGAAAGACCTACTTTTAAAGTTCAGGCTTTGCATATTTGAATAGCCCAACAGATACTCTTCAGTAAGTGTTTAAAAAGTTGGTGTGAATGGATACAAAAGGAATACAAATACAGGGCAAAAGTGTTCCCTTGAGGCCGACGAGAGAAGCTGAAGACATCCACTTGCAACATTTTTGGAAGAATGTTGCTAGTTTTGTTGTCTGGCAAAGTGAGCACAGTGCTCAGCTGGAAGCGAGCATTAACCAAAATCCAGCTTTTGTAACATAAATGAGAGTGCACTGGACTTACAACTGGTTGGGTTTTCGTGGGGTTGAGCACAAAAAATTAAACCAGTGCAACAGAACATGGTTATGAACATTCATGTCCTCCTTTGCAATAACCTCACGGTGCTTTGGCAATAGACACAATCTCCCACTTTAGGAATGCCATTTATCGCACAGGTGTCAGGAGATGGCTGAGGTCTGGTGGTTTCAGACGGAGCTAGAGCACACAGAAATGGGTCCATTGGAAGGGGGAACGGAGGGGACGCTGGAGTGGACAGTGTGACCCCTGCCTACACTGAGGGCTCTGGGCCATGATCTGGGCAGCTGTCCCGTGAATTTCCTGTTAAAATCCTAATGCCGCATTAAAATAAGAACATACCTAAGGTGGCGGCAGTGTTGGCATTTGCTTCACAGGCGAATCTGGTGTGTCTATCAGAATAAGGATCACATTCATTCATTTCTAGGTCATTTTTCCATCCCACAGGCACTCCAAATGCGCTGCCAAGGCTCGGGCTGTTTCCCACCCGAACAGCACACGGGCAGCCTGACCGGCTTCCACGGCGCCCGCAGACCCCCAGGGGCCTCTCAGGTGCGGTGGGACAAAGACACCTCGGGCTCCCTGGGGACCCTCGTCCCCGTTACTAAAGGAGCCTAGTGAAGCACAGCCGCAGCCACAGGAGCCGCTCGAGGTGATTCCGGACCGCGTTTTCGCGGCGGAAGCCAAAATCACGGCGCAGCCCGACACGCCGGTCCCCCTCCGGCAGCCGCAGCGGGGCCGGGGCCGGCGGGCGTGGGGGGACCGGAGAGGGGACGCGGCCCGAGCGGCCGCCGGGGGGCCCGGAGCGAGCAGGGGAAGGAAAGGGGAGGGCGCGGGGGTTCAGCGCAAAGCGCCGGGGGGCAGCGGGGAAGCGGGGCCGG
>VZRL01004010.1:33415-118123 GCA_013397895.1 Origma solitaria | reverse complement strand
TGCGCAGCGCGGGGGGAGATGGGCGATGGGCACTGGGCCGGGGTGCGCAGCGCGGGGGGCGATGGGCGATGGGCCGGGCCGGGGTGCGCAGCGCGGGGGGCGATGGGCGCTGGGCCGGGCCGGGCCGGCGTGGGGCAAAGCTTGGGACCGAGGGGCCCGGCCTGGATTAGTGGGTACGGTTAAGCTGGTGCGGTTTAAACTGCCGTTTTAACAGGATTTTGCTTATAAAACTCCAGGGAAGAAAAAAGCGGATTTCCAACAGTTCAATAATCACGGTTTCCATGCTCGCTGTCTTCTGGAGTTGCTGCTCCTTCCGCAGCACCGTGCACATGCTGGAGCAGGCTGTGCCTTCCCAATGGCCCCAGCCCTTGCCCACGTTACCTTTGCTGGGTGTGCAGTTGGAGGAAAACAGATCGGGCACGAGGAACAACGCAGCTTTCTGCCACCCCCTTCCATTTCTATTAAAGTTATTATTAATATTTTGCTTTCACTGCCTCACAGATGAGAAGGAGCATGATCTTTTCCTGGCTTACTCTGATCATTGCCTACCTTTACATTCCCATATAACAAGTTCAAATTTGGACTTGCTCAATCCTTTTTGTATCCTGTCTTTTGGGGAAAACGCTAACAGTCTCTCTGCCCACAATGGGTAAAAATAGAGCTTTTCGCTTTCTTAAAATTGAAAGTTGGTTATGATTTCTGGTATCCAGCTGGTAGAATTCTGCCCTTCCTGTACTAGAAAATGTTAAAGGAAGAAGAAGTTGCTGTTAGGGGAGATCTGGACATAATGAAATATGGTTAGTGGTACCTGAGGGGCTCTCACCAGCCATGAAGGAAACATTTCAGGTTGGCATGCTACTATTCCAGAATGTGGTCATTGACACTTGTAGGTCACAACAGATAGATCCAGGGAGCACAATGGGGATATCTGCCCTAGAAGTCTGGTGTCCAATGTGGACTAGTTTTAAGGTGCATCCCCTTAGTGCACTTACATTAGAACTTATAGGACAATTCTTAGGAATCTTGTGTTAATATGGCTTCTATAAATTAATCACTGATTAAAATCTGGCTAAGTTCCAGAGTAATTGAAGATTATCTTGTGATAAATGCTTTGTTTCTGATATGAAGACAGGGTTGTTTGCTTTTTGATGAATTAAGAAACTATTCTTTAAAGAACTAGTGCTATAATAGACAACGTGTCTGAAAGTACAAAAGACCAGGTTTATAAAGTGACAGAAGTCCACTCCAGAATACATCTGCCTCTAAGTGGTGTCTATATATGAAGACTCCAGTACGCTGGGAAAAAATAGTTCCTGCTCACAGTGCTGTGAAATAATAAGTAGTGAATTTGATAAATAGCATATGCAAACTTGTACAAACCTACATAAAGGAAGTAAAAATACATAAGAGATTTTCATAACGGACAAAATTCCTAAATAGATTTGCATTTCGATTACATGCCATGAGAAAGAAAGTTTAATGTTTCATCTGAACTTTGGGCTAAATGCTCCTGATTTGAATCCACAATCACTTCTCAGGATTTGAAGATTCTTCTTGCCTGAAAGTGGGCGAGAATCCCTCCTAAGGCCCACATTTGCCCTAAAGCTAGCACAGTCTGAATCAGTTACCACCAAGTTACCAATAAAGCTGCTGCTGCATTTATGTCACAGAACTGAACTCTATAGATCTGAAGCTATTTGGATTACAGCTAGAAACTCAAATCAATTCTGCCACTGCTATATGAGGACTGGTTTCCTCTACATTTCAGACTATTTGGGTTATTATTTACAGAGTTTTCTGTATTTTTTAGCCATATTCTTTATCAGACTACTACAATACAAGAGATTGCTCTGACTACACTACAGACAGAAGCTTAATGCTTTGAAAAACATTAACATGAACAAGACACTAAAAAATAAATTGCTCCAGCATTGTGCTGAAAAACTTAAGCAGGAGATGTTTGTTCTTCCCATCAAGATTGGATGACTGTGTTTGTCAAGTCTTTGTTTTGGTATTCTTATCTTCCAGCAATTTTACAGGGCTGGCTTAAGAAGTGTAATGAAGCGTCATGTCTTGCTAATAACAATAAATAAGAGTAAGGAAATGAAAAACTAGATAAATTTAGCCAGGGTACACTTTGATAGTAGTGCTATCAGCAGCCATGTGCCCAAGCCACAGAGCTGTTCTTCTTCACGTAGGATTTTTTCATTGGCACAAAATCTAATACATTTTCTTTAGTTTTGTTGCAAATGCGACAAATTCGTGGTTCTGTGAACTCACAGAATTAGTAGAAACCTGAGTTAATGAGGTTCTGTGTGCATGATGGAAATGAATCTGCTAAGGATTTTGTTATGGAGGAATGTATACTTACTGTTCACATTTTTTTAACAGTATGAACTGGTATAGAATGAATAAATATACAGTACACTTTCAACACTTATTTTAATTAAGGCCAAAATATGATTAGTGAAAACATTATATTTGGGGCTTAACTATGAAAAAGCCTGTAAACATTCTGAAGAATGTTCTTACTATCTTTGTTTAGCTGTTTATGAACTAAAAATAGGACAAAAAGAGTAAACATTTCTAGATATACAACCATGGGAAGTGATCAAAGGGGAAAAGAACAAAGAAAATAAGAGTAGATAATACTAACAAGTAGGACTGGGTAGGTCTGGACACATAGCCAAGAGCCATAAAGGAGCAGATGGAAGAAGCGACACACAGAGAAACAAAGCAGAGTTAAGACTTATATGCAAATCCCTTGTGAATTTATTTATACCGTTGGCCTTTACACGACTTTATAATTTCAGTTAGACATCTATTCCTCTCTTACCATGTTACTGATTAAAGTAGGACATGCCCACCCTTTCATAACTCTAACGTAAGGAAATACTGAAAATAGAAGGTTGGGGGCAGGGATATGCCAAGAAAGCAGTCCAAGACAAATATTATTATGGAGTTACCTGTAGGCAACCTTTGTGACTGCGTTATGTATTCTGCTTCCAAGAAGCTATAACAAACATTTGACAACTCAGTTTAATATGTAAACACCAAAACTAGACAAGAAAAGCATGAAAATCCAGACTATTTCAAGAGGTATGGCTTACCTAGGTAAAACTTGCCAATTAGGGGATGAAGTAAGAGCTCTTATTCTGGTTCTGCCTGTTGCTGTAGCTGTTATGTGAACAGCAGAACTGTAAACAATCTTATCAAGCATAAACTTGCTTTTCTTAGTGGTTACAAGGTAAGCTACAACATACACACCCAATTGTGGCAGAGAAAGACATTTTTGGGTAAAATGGTTACTGAAGAGATTATTAAAAGTGAAAGTCCAGCATATATACAGTATTTCTGGGCATGCTGGAAGCAATTCTAAATTGTTTTCATATCCAGTTTTAATATACTCCACAGTTTTGAGTTTTTGTGTATTACCTGAGGCAGTTACCCAGTCCATAGGGTCATTGGTGGAAACCTGAGTGCAGCAGCACATATCTGGCAGACAGTGTTACAGACATCTGGGAGAATATGAAGCAGTATTTCAAACCATTCCCCTGCAGTCATGAACACAGGGAGGCCATAAAAAAAGCTGTCCCATTAGCAGGGCTAGGGAGCATCCTGTGATGTGCAGCGCAAGAGATGCACATTGTTCTTTGTGACTACTGTACCAGAGCAGGTGACAGAGTGGCACTGCACCCTGGAATCTGGCTCCTGCCCACCTTCAATTTCAGCAGAATTCCCACCATTTCAGACGAAAAGGAAAGTTCAGCTCTGAAGCAGTTACAGCATCTGAGATCTACAAGGGAAGCTTGGAGAATGTAGCTATCACAGTTAACCTCTACTGTGTCTATGGGACTGACTTAGGCTTTGAAAATCAACTCAGGTAACTTTGATATCAAGAAAATGGCTAACAGCTGCCATTCAAGATGTTAGTCTATTTTGTAAAATATTTATAACCTTCAAATCACTGTGAGGCACTGCTTGACAGAACTGTGGGCTTTGACTTATTTGGTCTATGATAAACATCTTTAATACAAAACTACATTTTTGTTTGTTATTAATCTCACTGTGCCAAACCAGAGCAGTGAGAGCTTCGCTTTGCAATTTCCTGGCTCCTGAAGATACCCTTCCTGCTTTTCAGGTTCATGTTATTAATATAGAGTCCTTATAGCTGAAAGAAATGCAAACAGAAATTTCCTCTTGTCCTTTAATACTAGAATAAACTTTATATTCTTTGTAATATTATGGAAATATTTTCCCCACCAGCTAGAGGCATTGACGTTTCAATGATAAAGCATTATTTTCAAGGAATGCTGCTCACATCATATCCTATGACAAATTAATCATGCATGACCATGAAAACTAGTCAAGGTATTGCAACTATATAGTCAGTCACACCCAATGTAATGAATTTAACTGTTAAGAGTTTGTTTTCTTTTTAAAGGAGATTGTTCGCTTGGCTTCATCCCTCTTCTAAATTTTTTTTCTTAATTAAAACAAATCTGGGGAAGCCTGCCAAACAAAAGAATTCTGCATGTCTTAAACAACTAAACAAGTAACAGTTTAAGGGCTTTTTTTCCTCCAGAATAGCTCTGTCATCTTTGATATAAATTTGTATTCTTCACAGCTTGCCTATAATAAACAGTGCAGTAACAAAAGTGTATTGAAAAACAGAGTCTGGTCCCAAGAGTTCTCCTGTAGTGCAGGACAGCGAATGTTCATGGCTGGCCAGCCTCTGCTCTGCTGTGGCACAGAATGGGCTGCTCCCTGAGGGGGCTGGGACGCTGGATTTCGACCATTTGCTAATTTTATTGTTTGTGTAAAAGACAAATCATTCCTCCTGAGCAAACAGCAAAATGTGGTTGCTTCTCCCTCGTGCAGCGTTTGGGGCCACATGTTGAACGCTACTGGAGTTTTTTCTTCCGAAGAGAGAATTACTCCATTGTTTCCTCAGCTTTAATATGGACCTCAAAGAAACACGGGAACAGTTTTAGATGTACTTGTCTGTTTTTACAGCAGCTCTTGGAATTAGAGGATTGGGCCACCTGAATTCATATGGGGGCTCTCACCTAGGAAGACTAAATTAAACATTATTTTCAATAATTTGGAGTAACCAATGCTTTCAAACTATTCCATAGTGCTGTCTAGGCTCAAAGCATAGTTCTAACTTCAGGCACCCATACCCTGTATTTAAAACAGATGGGCTCAAATTGCATAAGTCAGGAATCCCAAAAATGAGAAATGCAGTATTAATGGCTACCAGTGAAAAAGCCAGGTATAACTCATTTACCATTGCATTTCAAAAACATTCTATGACAAAGACATGAATAAATCATATTGCTCCAGGGAATAAGTTAAGTGTTTTAAATTTCATTTCTCTTCCTTCAACTCCTACTTTTCAGTCGCTGAAACAAATGAGATGAGGGTTCTTGGAAAACAGATCCTTTTAGTAAACAACTTGAATCTTATTGCATGGTCTTCATGCCCAGATGATTGTATTTATTATTACTATTATTATAAGCACACAGCAACTCTATTAACAGACAAAATTGTGTCAGACATTAAGCAAAGAGAGAAAAACATGATGCACATGGCAGATAACTTAACAATCTAAGTCTAAGACAAATCACAGCAGGCTACAGTGCTGGCTACAGGTCAGTGAGATAAACCCTAATATCAGTTCACCAGCAGCTCAGCTGTTATTAAATTTTTGGTGGGAACCATTACAAAGGACATTTGAGGAAAGATTTGAAGACAAAGTTATTCCAGTGTTTGCATATTTGGGTGAATTTCTCCATGCTGTGGTGTCAATGTCAAGACTGGCATGGAATAATGAATTAACACCACAGGCCAGTATTGTTACTGAACAGAAGTTCACTCTCCCACCAGCATCAACGAGACCAGCACCTAGCTGCTATTTGGTTATGTCTGCCTGTCTACAACTATTTGTGGAGGTATAGTCCATAAAAAAATTGTTTTAAATAACTTGGTGAAATCAAAGTCACATTCATATCAGCAACCTTTTAAACAGTAAAGAAAAAAAACACAAGAAATAACTCATGCTGCATTCCTACCATTATGCCACTGCTTAGTCTGGAAGGTGAAAACCCTGAATTTACTCACATTTTATTTACATAACTTTGCCTGACAAGAAGGAGCTGGAGGAAGATTGAGATAGCATGAAAAACCCTACAATCCAGGCATTCAGTAGTCAACTGTACATCACCACCTTGGATGGCCACTCATGGGAGAAATGTCTGTTCCTCCTTGACTTGGTCTGGCTCTAGTTCCTGGGGTGGATGATGCCAGGCAGCTGCAAGGCTCAGCAGCTGCCTTCCTTGGCTATGGAAAATGTCAAACAACCTTAATAACAGGGTTTGCCACCTGTCTCTCCTGTAATTATGTTATTAATATTGTAAGGATCCTAAAGCTGAGGATGAAAGTGTTGACTAGGGCTAGCATTTATCTAGGATTTCTATTAATCTGCATGTAAGTGGAATTTTCTTATCTGAAAGATGACTGCCTTCATTAGGACTGAAATTGTTAGATATGTTGTGTTCGCTGAAATGTATGCCAGTGAAAGGACTAGATTTTAGCTTTGCGGCAGAGCCATCACAGCAGCAGTTTGCAGTACCAATTCTCCACAAAAATATACAGAGGGTCAGAACATGCCCTCCTAAAATAAAACTTACCTACAGAGATTATGGAAAATTAATTCAGTGAGGAATTTCTCCCATTTTTCCCCACAGTATTTTGCCCTTACTGTTTTGTGAGAGGAACAAGGAATCCTTCTGCAAGGAAGGTTCTGAAGAACTGTCCCAGACTTAGTCCCCAGGAATGCATGCAGAGCCCAAAAAGCCACCATGGTCCAAGCTCAGCCACATGGAGCCCATATGCTCCTGTCAGAGCTGACGCTTGCTCGGGGCAGCTCTATCAGAGCCACACAATCAGGAACTCCCTCTGTTCGTGACAATTCCATATCTGATCCCTTCCTTCCTGAATATAAATAGTTTCATTCTCGAGAACAGCCAGTGAGATATTCATCATAATTTCATGTTGCTATTTTTAAAAAATAGATACACAGCTTTGTCATGCACAACTTCCAACAGGAAATACTTTCGGTTTGTGGGAACGTAACTCTTACTGACCAATAGAGCATTCCTGCCCCATTTTGAGTATTTTTATTATGGTTATCCAATTTAACATGGACAATTTAAAATTATCAATTTCATAATTATGAAGTACTGAAGCATTTTGCTTATAGTCTTGTTATTTCATTGATTATTAGTAAATGACTAGTGAATTTAAAGGATGTTTCAACTGGTAATGCTACTTTTTAGCCTGTGGACAGACTTGTTTCTGTTCATATTTAATAGCTTTTTATGAGGGAATAATTCTATCAGAACAATTGAGTTTATTCACCTTTTTCATTTTGTCATACCAATGATACAGATTAGTTGGTTGATGAACATTTTAATTTCAATTATCGGCATTTCCTGAACATATAAATACAGAGTTACATTCTTTGGATTCTGTAAATTTATTTTGTCAAACTTCCCAGAGAGAGCTAAAGGGTAAGAATGTTATCCTTCTGCATGCATTTTCAATTACTTCCATAATCAGAAGTGTTGTCAGGTCCCACAGAATACACACCAAAAGGTGTTACAGCCTCTTCATAGGCTGACAGAAGCAATTCACATGTCTCACGAGGGGAACATGCAGCAGAGCTACCTGCAAAGAGCTACATGAGGTTCATGAAAAATGCCCACTGCACTGTTGAAAGGCACTAGTGACAGTCCACTCAGCTACAGAAGAACACTGGCTTTAGTCTCTTCCTCTTCTATTAAGCAGGAACACTTTTTGTATCCCTTCCCATTCACTTCCTAATTTCCCAATAATAATATATTAATATCCTGCTGACAATTTTAAAAAGCAGACATTTTTACTGGTGAATGATGAATGCATCTAAGTGTGGCCTAGCTGCTTATCCCAAATTTTGGGATAAGCCTTCACCTACTTTGCACTTCCATAAAGTTAGCACTGATGATAAACAGAAGAACCAAATACAGAGCCTAACCTAAATCAGCCATGTAGTCTACAAGTAAAAGGTGAGAGGGAGGCCATGGGAATCCAGGCCCTTCTGAAGTCAAATCCATTTTTTTATTTCATGCCATAAGAAACAGTCTTTTCTGATTATGTTGCATTTCTTAAGAGGGTCATCAGGTACTTCACTAGAGGATAATGTGACTTATTATTAAGTGCTAATAATTAAGTGTGGTTTTATTAAAATATACAGTATGTCATTCTTTGGAGTAAAAAGTATATTAGATCCCCATTTTACAAATCTGCAGCTTTCTTCCAGCTTATAACCTTCAAAAATAAACATGACTGCTTAACAATAAGTTATGAAGAAGAAAGTATGTGTTCCTGCTCACCTACATGTTCCTAGTGCATGTCATAAACAAGTATAAGATGCACAGGAAATAAAGCCCAGAATCACTGTGAAGTCTTCAAAGCCATTCCCTGGCAAATTTAGGAAAGGAGCTTAATGTACGGGAAAATTTGGCTTTTCATAGCTAATTTCAAATTTTTTACTTTATCCTTTGCTGATGTCAGATATGATGATGTCACAACAGCCGCTGGTGGTAGGGATTGATACCACACAGAAAAAGCTGTGTTCTGAAAGACTGAAAAAGGCCTTTTCTCATCTAAACAATATCTGCAATTCTATAAAGCAAAGGTTAAGCAGTAGAAAAGAAAAACATCTTTTCCTTCTATGCAAACAATTGCAATAGAGTGTGTTGATATAATTTTTGCCTAAGTCTTGACTCAGATGCTTGTATACTGCTTTCATTGTAACAGTACACACATAATTCTAGTCAAAACACACTTTTCTAATTTAATTGTAGATTTACTATAACATTACGGAATTATGTACTCAAAAATCCACACAGCCAGCTACAGGTGGTATCTGCATTGTGTGAAGTCTCTATTATTATAGGTTTCCACATTAAAAATAGGTTTTGGTAACAAAAAATAAGTACACAAAATGTTATGCAGAAGCCAAGCTGTATAGAAACACAATCACTCAAGCTTTTAAGTAAAGCACAACAGCTCTTTAATAGGTAGTCCAGAAGCCATTCCATCCTGAAGTTGGAAAGCACAAGTTTTCTTCAGCAGCCAATTATTTCCCTTTGTTTTGACTAGGCCAGGCAAGATGTGCTCCAGACATATGAAACAGCATTTTACATGCTTTTTGTATAATGTTTATAGAAATCTTAGTAGTTAATAAAAATTACAAAGCATAAGAAATTAAATTTACTATTTATACTGAAAGTTTAGTTAAGAATTTTATTTCTAAGTGTTTTGGGAATTGTACAGATGAGAGCTATATGTAACAACTTTTCTAAGAAGCGACATACTTAGTTGAGTATTTCCTTCTAAATAGCTGACAGTAGCAACTTTTGAGAATTTAAAGAGGCACTTCTTGGAGATGTAGGGATAGAGAAAAAGGAGAAGAGAGGCAACGTTTGAACAGCCCTTACACATTTGCAATGTAGACATCTTTGTGCTTCTCGAGTGCTTCTATGTCATGCTCCAGTTGCCTCAGCTTTAATTCCAGTTCTTCTTTATGCATCTCCTTGTACTTGGTGTCTGTTAGTACTGGAAGACCCTGGAATGCATGATTGAGTTCCTCCCAGTTCTTCTTCAGTGCCTGGTGCCATTACATGAAAACGAAATACGTGAGAAAAACTTATAGTAAGAACAATATGTACATAAACTACTTGAGTTTTTTATTTTATATTACATTTGCTAAGTGTCACTGCAATGTAAAAATAATAGATAAGTACATGAATAATGTGTAATCATCTTAATTAATTAAATCCTTAAGAGTTACAATACTTGGAACTCTAGCCAAAATTCAGCAGCAGTTTCAGGCCATCTCACCACCAGCTTAATTTTCTGTAATTGAGTCTTTGCTCAGACCATGGTCACCAAACTGATTCCACAATACTTTAACTTCTATAAACTACTGTGAAAAAAATCAGAATAATTGGATTCCCCTTTAAATCTACATTTACAATAACAACTATAGGTAATTTATTTATCATTTGGACTAAAAACACTAACTGTCACTGACCCTATCAATAATAATTTTAGTAACTACTACCTCTCTTGAACGCTGCTGTGCAAAGAATTATCTTTCTAGATAAAGTGAAACGTATCCTCCATATATAAAACTTCAAGATTAAAACCCTACCTAAAAAAATTAAAAATACTGTAATCCAAAATTTATTCATAAACCTGTTGACACCGGAGACAACACTTTTATCCACCAATATACACTGAAAGGAACCAGACTGTGGTAGGAAAATAAAATTTAAATCTTGTCTTTATATCCTTCTCACAATTACTGCAACTATTGCTCTTAGTTTTTCTCCTCAAAAACATAACAAAAACCTACACATCCTATCCACACATTATGTGAGGATTTAGTAGAGTTTAGTCAGTGCATCAAATGTCCTCGTGAAAACTTTATGGGTGAACTTAATAATCACACCTAACAGGAAACTGAGACAGCAATCAGTAAATAACATAATATGCCTATCAGTGAGAAAACACCTCCCCAAAATGTTTATGGCTCTCAGTTCTGTCACCTTAGAGGATATCGCAAAGTATCTTCAAAAATAAAGAACTGACGTTACTCTCTTGGGAGCTAATGTTTTCAACTCTTCTCCATAACTAAAACTGGCACAATTGGCACACTGATTTTATGGCACACTGTGATTTCCAACCTCATGTCCTCCATTATTATTAAGCAGCTTTTCTTACAGACTGGCTAACTGATGAGCATACTGAAGTTAAATTTAGAGGGTTTATTCTTACACATATCTAGCTTTGAAGATTGTTGTTTCTATTTCAGAACTCAAGGGCTCTTGCGCTTAAAAACTTGTCTTTTGTTGACAGTATGAATTAACAGAAAAAAAAGAACTCTCCTGCCAACACTAAGAAAATTGTAATCTTTAATATGAACTAATATTTTAATGATTCAAACCAGTGTATCTATTGCATAGCAACTCATGCTTTTTGCATATTCGTATTAAGCATCTAAGTATTGTTCATAAAGGTTATCCCAACAATCTTCATATACAAATATTTACATAAATTGAAAAAACCTACCTCTACACGTGAAACTTAGAGCAACAAGGATATTTATTTACTGCCTTGTAATGATACTTGTCTTTGCTATCCAAGGCGGTAAAGTACCTTGATAAAGCTCATAGTCTAGCAGGCATCAGCTGCAGTTTACAAATATATAGGCATAAAAATACGTCTTATCTTGTCAAAAACTTTCATAGAACAGTCATTCATGGATTCTTTAAATAATTCTTGTTTGTGTACACTAGTAAAAACTGGTTTGGAAATAATTGAAAACGGTGAATTTTAAAATGTTAGAGCATACACTCATCAAATTTGCTCTATCCCTACAAAGTGGAGAGATCAAAAGCAGACCATGACTCTATAAAAATCTTCTTCGCAGCTCCTCCAACAATGTAATATGCTGACCACTATTGCTGTATGCTAGATCACAAACCGAATATCCAACTCTATATATGGAATTCTAATACATGCTGGATCAGTGAGAAATATGTACTGCATTTATCAACATTCTCTTTTATTCTCATAAAATCCTAACCAAAGTAAGCATAATGGAGAGTTCAAAAAATGTTGGCACAAATTACTTCCCTTTATTTTTGTTAGGTCATGAGGCTTGGTTTTGGTCTCAGGCATCTATTGCCACGTATTCTTTCAAATCAGATAGTGCACATGTGCTCACTAGCAATGTCAATTATTTTAAAGGACAGGAATTCCCATATGTCTGCAGCTGAGCACTGGCTAGCACCCTGGGGACACTAATTCCTCCTGACAATATAACTGTATAAGTAAGCCCATGAAAGTGCAAATGTTTTTGAAAAAAAAAATACTGAGTTAATAAAAACAATCTAGAAACTTTAAAAATTCAAAAAATATTCCAGTGCATTCGTGTATTTTAAAAATATATAATATCATCTTAATCAAACTAAACTAAGAATGGCAAGCAGCTGAACTCACATGCCTTTTTTGCATGTATATTTCTGCTGCATAGTTAACTTGCTGGACTATCAGCTTGTCCCATGCCTTTCCCACCATAAAAATGTCCTAATCTTCAAAACAGCATGCTGTTTTGTTCTTTATATTGCTGTCAATGCAATACCCTCACCTCCCTCCCATACTCCTTCCTAGCCTCTACTGCTTATTGTATATGCCAAAGATACCATTGTGCTGGACACTTCAGACCTTGCTCATTAACCCGTTCGTCTTGTGGGCAAGTTAGACACTGTTTTCTCTCTATGTGTTTTGGGGTTTTTTTGTGGGCATTCAACATCTTAGAGCTGTCCATCTATCTATTAATTTGTTTCAGGTGGATGCTAAGAGCAAGTTATTAAGGAACAGACTGATAAACACATGTCATGTAAGCTTCATTTTCATAGGAAATTTGGCTAAAAAGTGATCAGGAAAAATTCCAGCTTTTTCCTGGGTAGGGCAGGGTATAGTTTTAAAATGTCTCTTATGCTCTACTTCTTTTATGGTATTAATTCTCTTTAGAAAATCTTGTGCAATAAAAACTGTATGAAAGACAATGTCTGAAACAGCTTGACAAAACACACATTTTTCAGTCATAGTCCTATGACTACATTGCAATTTCTGTTCGCCTTTTTTGCCACATTTTAAAGCATGACCTTGTGCTTTAATCAGTGAGGTCACAATGTGAAGACAGAAACTGCCAACAAAAGGGGAAATATTCTGCATTAGGGAAAAAATAGTATTTCTCCATGAATAAGTGTCATTAAATCCATATAGCTGATTTTCTGCTCTTTGAAGTTTCACTGAAATTCCAAGTAATTAAGGCAGATAAGAATCAAACAGAATTGAAAACTGGATTAAAATTGTAGCTCAGAGTAGTTCCTTTCACTTGTTTACAACTGTTCTACAGCTCCATCTAGTGAAACAGCAGCCAACTCATTCACCTCACCAAAAAAACCAAAATAATATACTTTTGTTATTTATATGAACTTACACTACCTCATTTAATCTTTTGAACATGTTACTAATTACACTAAATCAAAATATGCACCTTCAGAACACTTGTCCTTTCTTCATCAGATAGAGATTTCATGGCTTTCTTCTTGAGTTCCTCCAAGACACGGGCCTCATGCTCTTCCTTCTCTCTCTTAATTTCTTCATTTCTCCGTGTCACATATTTTGGTAAAACACCATAATTCTATAAGGAGAACGAAGAAGTTCCTTATTTGTGCTTTTAAGGAAACAAAGAGATACCTGTCATCCATAATATATCACATTTACAAAAACAGCTTGAAATGACAATTTGTGCTACTGAGCACTAAAATCCTAATTCACCATGCTCTTAAAAGTGTCAAACATGATTATCTTTGTAGCCTGAGCAAAATATAAAAACCATTTCCTTCAATTTATTTTTACAACCTTAGGAGACCAGAAACCAAATCCAGAAACCAAAATGTCTATTTATAAGAACTGATGGTTGAGCAAGGAGTTTGAAACCTGTTTATGACAGTGAACTGTTTTTATTTTACTATTTTACATTTTTATATGGTATGAGATTCTATGACTGGAAACATTTCTTATAAAATGTCTTTGAAAGGTCTTCCTGTAGCCTGATGTGTGCTGAACATTGCAACATACAAGAATATATACATGAAAACTGGAGTAGTTAAGAAGAATAAACTATCCAATACTGGATGTGTTTCTGTGATGAAAAAAGTAACTTCTGAATATCCCCAGATGGTCCTGGGGAAAACACATCTATTTTCCTTAACCTTGGTAAAATGAAGCTCATCTAGACAGAAGGTATCAGAGTCTATCTTCTTTCTACTAAATGCAAAATGACCTTTTAGTGTATCTTTTAGTGTCAGGTAGGACCATGACTAGCATTGTTTACATACATGTTTAGCCATGGAAAAGTACTGCAAGGGCTTCAGGTTCCTTTTTGCATAATGCTCTGTCATCAGTTATGTCATATGTCGCCTCTTTTTTTGCATAATGCTCTGTCATGAGTTACACATTCAGATAAGCCAGACTCTTGATACATCTTATTTTCCTGGGCAGGGGACGGACTGCTCTTGCGCTTGGAGGAGGTTGTCCACAAAAGCATGTCAGCTCTCCCAAGCTCTCTGCTTTCCAGAGCTGTCTTACATGGGCTGTGAGACACTCTCAGAGCTGTCTCTCAGTTACCCTGAACAAGTTGCAGTTTGCTCTCCTGAAATACAGGGTCAGCACACTACCACCTGCCTCCCCAAGCAGGAGGGCTTCTGGAACTACCACATGGCCTGTGCCACCCAGACTACAAATGATTATCACACCCCTGACCAATTCTTTCTTGTTTGTAAGTAGCAGAACCAGAAGAGCATGACCACTGGTTGGCTCATCCACCATCTGTGAAAAAAGCTGTTGCTGACATGCTTCAGGAAACATTTTGGATTGCTTTCATCCCATTGTGTTATCCTTTCAGCAGATATCAAGGAGAGTGAAGTCTTCCATAAGAAGCTGCATTGTGATCTGAAGATTTCCTTAAGTTGCTTAAAAAGATCTCATCCAGTTCGTCACCTTACGGGGTGCTCCATGACAAACACACTTTTGACAGTTGCTGGCCTTTTCTCTGATCCTGACTCACAGGCTCAACCAACCTGTTGCCAATTCCATAGAAGAGCTCCATATATTTCAACAGCTCCTTCATTCAAAGCGCAACCCTCCTCTCTTCTTCCCTGTCTGTCTTTCTTAAGTAGCCAACAGAATTCGTCACAGAATTCTGTGTCTCCCCATTAGACACTCCATGGGTTCCCAATGCAAGACATATGCCATTGTTTTAGAACAATCATTGTGCAAATTTTTTTGGCTGACAGCATAAGCAAATGAAAACAGAGCAAAGGCAAGGCATAATTCTAGTGCCAGTGATTTCTTCTTGATGAATTCAAGAGGTATAACACAAACAGCTGTGGTATCTAAACACATCAAAAAGAATAATAAATACGTCACAGGAGAATGCAATAGTGAACCTAAAATAGGCATTACTAATAGTATTTCCAATATAATTTAATAAAAATTACCTTTTTTTTAATGTATTTTGGAACAAGCCCTGAAGGTTCAAGGGGATATTTATCGCCCTGTCTTGTATCAACACAAAAAGGTCGAGGCTCTTTAGGCGCCCCCTTGATAACAGCAACTGCATTTTTATTTATAAAATCCTTTTTAATCCGAATAACCGGGTGGTATGTCCTCAGTGGCACTGATAATGGAAGCACTTTTTTACCATCCTGTTCTTTTTTTCCTGTGAACAGAGCATGTAAACATTCTCAGCAATAAACATGAGGAGCTTTGCAATTTCATGTTACTACACTTTTCAAAAGGAAAAAACTGTGCACAGAATTATATAAAAATAGAACTCAACAGTATCTCCAATGAAAGAATTGCCTGTCAATGAACTGCAATGTATGTTTATTTGGCCTAACAGAAATTTCATAACCTAGGAAAAATTATGTTGTTTCACATGGGTTTTCCTTATATGTCACTCATTTCCTCTTAACAGCAGTAGTACAGGACTTTTTTCAAATGTAATTTTAACTACTTTTAGTAGAGGTGCTCACTGTCAGAGCCCTCAGGCAATAATGTTCAGTGGCACCTGGGGCATTCACTCCACCCCCCCTTGGGCTCAGGAACCCCATTTCAGCTGCCAGTACCAGGATGAGCTGTCTCAGCCACATCTGCCCCTAGTCCTACTCCTGAAGAGGTATGTGGAATCAGTGGAGGGACCTGGCCTGTAACCCGACTTTGCCTGAGAGTCACTGGGACAACGACAGGACAGACTTTCCTCACCACCCCACTCTGCTGGCCTGCCTGACATGGTGGAACTGCATTCTCTTGGTGAGGTCTTTGGCCTGCCTGCATGGTGGTTGCCCCCACTGTCTGACTCATCTCTCCTTAGGGAAAAGCCCTGCTCTTACTGCTCCCTAACCCCTGGAAACAACTTCTCACAATCCTTTGTCCTGAGTATACAGAAACTCTTCCATTTTAGTGTAATCTTTTTTCCAAGGCACTAACAGAAATTCAGTAGTCTCACTTTTAGTGAGTGATTAAGAATAATTATTTCCCATCATATAGACACTAGATGTAACTCTAACTCATGATCATTATCAGAAATAATGATTTGATTCAGGTTGTCTGAGTTCATGTTCTTCTTTGGCAGAAAATAAGTGTAATGTCACAAATGACAGGGCTCCTTCCTACAACAGCTGGTTTCCTGATTCTGACCCCATGAACCAGTACTTTTCTGCGGTTTGTTTTTACAACCAGATACCTTGCCATAACTTAGTACTGTAGGACACACAGACTTAACTCTCTACTGTAAAAAATACATTTCATTGCATATATTTTCTGTCTACACTTACTTGGTGCTAGCTTGGGTTCCTTGGAATGTTTCTGCAGAAAATCATGTGGAGATGGCACCGCAACTTTTGCTGGCCCCATAGTTTTCCACTGAGATTTATTTTGCTCTGCTTCACGTTTCACAAGTGGTCTATATTTGGATATATACCTTAGAGGTGAAAAAATACTCATTAAGAAGTTAAGGGCCAGAAAAATATTCTAAATAGTTCGTCAAAGAATATACTTTTTTGCAGTAGCTCATGGCAAAAGCCTACTGTTTTGTTTTGTACTCTCTCCCAAATAAAAGGCATCATTTACACAGCCTCCATGCTAAGGGTAAATCCACTACTGCACTGACAAATGAGTTTTCTGATTCTGAAGTTAGCTTGCTTCTTCCTTCTGCTGTTGTATCTCTGAGGTCAGGATTATCATACTTGGGGAAATGACTACCAGATACAAATACCGAGCACAGACATTCTAAAATTCAACAAAATCTAAATTTTGGAAATAAACTTGAGTATTGCTTGCATGAATTAATTATGGTACACTGTGTGATTCTTGGGGTGTCCTGTGCAGGGCCAGGAGCTGGACTCAAGGACTGTTCCAACTCAGCATATTCTATGATTCTATGATTTATGCTTGATAAAAGATGTCAAATGTAGTCAAGAATTGTACAGGATGTCCTTGATCATCAGTTTTTCTTAATACTGTCCGCTGTATCATTTTCTCAATGCTCCTGTTGAACCATCTATCTCAGACTCTTATGAGAGATTAGATGAAGATGGGTGACTGCTCTGAAATAGCACAGCACACTGCAGGCTCCTTATATTACACAGATACGATCTACGATCCTGAACAATAGTAACAGTAATCAGTGGTGAGTTTGGCACTGAAACAGCTGATGTGAAAATCAGTATGGGCTCAGACATGAAAAGCTATATGCACGTGGTATGCACACACTGTTGTTTTGGTCTAATGTTGCATATGGCATGGTAACTTCTGCTTTAATCAAAATCTCCAAAAGAAGCCAAATGTTGATCATTAGCTGATGAGCAACATCTTGCTTCTATCTGAAGGATTGAGCTGTCACAGATGTTTGCCTGAGGAAGTAGAACTCCCTGCTCCTGAAGCAAAGGCTCCCTCACTGTACTTTTAAAATCTGTCCATCTTTAGGAAACATGTCATATTAATTTATGGTAGGCAAAAGCTTAGGAAAAACTGCACTTCTTTTACAGAAAAAAAATCTTTATGAGAAAAACTCTTCCATGTTTTCAAGTAAGGATATAAAGAACAAAAATGATTACATATAGTGCAACCCATTCTATGGAAATACTGAAATAGGAAAAAAGAAACCATGTAATGCTGGGCCACTGAATGTGTGTATTAGTGGCAACACTGATAAAAGCTCTTGTCCATGAGCTGCAAATATCCAATACATGTATTTGTACTTGATGATAACATTAGACCATGTCAGAAGACTTCATTAAAATTGTGGAGTTGTTCTATCTTTTGGAGATTTGGTCTCTGAAATCAGAGAGAGGATTATGTACATAAGATTATATATAATTCCTGAAATACTCCTAATTATAAGGAATGAGGTTTTACTTTCTTTTTTCTGTTAAATTCACGGCAAACAGTCACAAACATTGCACAAACCCACCAAACTGATAAGTAATAGTATTCCCCACCATTTTCTAGGAGTGGCATTGTAAGCACACAGGACAGAAAGGTACTGCCTTTATGAGAAGTTTGACCTAGAGGGATAAACAGTCCTAGAATGAGAAGACACTGAGTTTCTTACATACTGGCATGAGGTAAAGACATTATTTGTAGACAGCTATAGGTATTCCTTTGGACAAAGAGATAGGGCAGTTGTGATTTTTTCAGTGACTTTCCAGGCCAAGAAAGTGGCTCAATGCCACACACCAACATCATAGGGTAAGAGAGGGTTGCAAGGAAGAAAACATGGTTATGGGGAGCATCAGAATCTAATCTGTTCAACATTTAGCAAGGGGAAAAAAGACTACATATATGTAAGAAGACAGAAGATGACACCTATTCTTTAGGTGTCATCTTGGGATACCAAAACTGGGGAAAATCAGGATGTTTGCTGTGGTTTCATGAGTAGTACCACTCAGTTGAGAGTGAAATATATATGATTTCATTTGGCAAAAAAACCCCAAACAACAAACTAGATTTTGTATGCATTAGTTAAAACAGGTCAGATCACAGGGGACGTCACTTCTGTTAGTAGCTGAATGCTTGTCACATTGTGAACCAAAGCAGGAAGTGTGATGACAACACAAGTCAATGAGATCAGAAGGGGATTTAGTCAGATTATATCCAAATCAAGGAATCCCTTGCCTAAACTGAACCTAATGGTCATGGAGTATCCAAATTTCTGAACGGTATTAGGACAGGAATGGATTTAGTGTGCATGCCTTGCCATACTGTCCTTTCACCTTCCTCTGTCTTCAGAAGTATCTCTGTCCAAAAGCATATCCATTCACAATGGAAACAAACAAAACTAAAAAAATCTATTTTTACATGGAAAAAACTCAGAACTAGGAATCTCATCAGTCTGAATCCTTTTACCTGAAACAGGATAACTATCTTTGTTCTAGTGAGTGTCACTGATACATCGACTTATTTTAAAGCTATTTAGTTATGACCTTTAGTTATGACCTATGACCCTTTCACTGAAGATGCTAACTGTAACAGCCTTCTTTTATATAAATAGGGACTTGAAAAAAACCCACATCTGCATACCTCTTGGCAAAAGGCCTTTTCTTATATTTTTAAGGTAAGGGGTGAGAAAGGGAAGCAAAAGAAACCATGTCAGAGGACACACCTGGACACACACAATGCATGGAAATTGGAAATCTCAACTTTTCCGCTACTCACTGAGAAGTTGTTGTAAGTGAAAATAACAAAAATGTCACGTAATTCATGTGCGCAGAAGGAGTGCTTTGTAAATTATCAACTAACAAGATGTCACTGAAGACACCTAACTTAATCATCACCTCATGGAGCAGACTGTAAACCCTTAGATCACAGAACCACAGAATCAGTTAGGTGGGAAAAGACCTTTGAATTATCGAGTCCAAGGTAGGACCAATCACCATCTTGTCAAGTAGACCATGGCACCGATTGCCACATCCAGTATTTCCTTAAACACCTCCAGGGACGGGGACTCCACCACCTTCCTGGGCAGCCCATTCCAGTATCTAATGACCCTTTCTTTCGTCCTGCTGTCCAACCTAAACCTCCCCTGCTGCAGCTTAGGCCATGTCCTCTTGTCTTAATTGCCTGGGAGAGACCAAACCCCACTCGGCTACACCTCCTTTCAGGCAGTTGTAGAGAGCGATAAAATCACCCCTAAGCTTCTTCTTCTCCAGGCTAACCCCCCCCAGCTCTCTCAGCTTCTCCTCACAGAACTTGCGCTCGAGACTCTTTACCAGGTTCGTTGCCCTGCTCTGGACACGCTCCAGCACCTCAATGTCCGTCCTGCTGTTAGTGACTCATCAGGAGGAGGAAGAACTATGAAAAAAAACTACTTTGGGATATTTTTAATACCTGTTACCCGTTAGATGCATTGCCTTGCCAGAACCAGCCACCCTGCTTGCAAGTGGCTCTGTCACACCCACGTACCTGGCAGGTTTTGCCTCCTGGGCACTCGGCGTGGCCATGGTCCCGCCGCGGGACCCCGGGCAAGGGAAGCGCCCGCCTATTTGGGGGGTTCCGGGCGCGGGATGCCCGCCCCGCTGAGGGTCTGGCTATGGGCAAGCGCCGCCTAGCCGCGGGGCTCGGGGCGGGGCCGGCGGCTGTTGTCGGTTACCGGGGAAACCCGTTACGGGCCCGGCGCCATGAGGGGCGGCGCCTGCTCCGCCGCCGCCACCTGTCCCCGNCCGTTGGGCTGCGCGTGCGCGGTGCCTGTGGCAGCGCCCCCGCCGGTACGTGCGCGCGCCGCGCTCGGGGCGCCGGGGGCGGGGGTGGAACCTGCCGGGACCGGGGGGACGGGACGGGACAGGGGAGGACAGGACGGGACAGGGCGGGAGCGAGCGGAGGTGGCAGCCCGGGGCCGTGCTGGCCGGTGGGTGGGGGCGGTCCGTCCGGCTCCCTCCCTCCTCCCATCCGCGCTTGGAGTCCCTTCAGGGAGCCGCTGCAGGAGCTTGGTTTGGGGGCTGATCTCTGTGTAGGCAAGTAACAAGGCCCAGTTTTCACTAGAGCGCCTGTCACCGGCCCCACTTGTTAAAGCTGTGGGTCACGGCTAACGATGTGGCGGTGCTGTCCACGTCCGTGTGAAGGGTCGAGGCATATTGCCAAAGCAAAATGTCACTGGAGGCATGGGTGTAAGCTCTGCTGCAACAACCCCACCCTTCTGGCATGGCGTTTCTATCTGAAGTTGGGTGGGTGGATCATTTGAGCTGTTTTTACTGTTAAAATTTTGCCAGTGGACAAAAAATTATTTCAAAGAAATGGGGTGTATTCAATGGTTGTAGGCTTCTGGGTACATGCGCTTTATGTGGGTGGCTGCAAAACTTGGTTACACCGGAATAGCTTGAAATAAGTAGCTAAATGAAGGAATTCTTAGCAAGATTTTGCACCAGATTAACTGAAATTGATTTTAAACAATACTTACGGCCTAAATTTGTAAGGCAGCCCAGATGTTACACCCATTATTTGTGTAGTGCACACCAAGTGACTGCAGCTCAAAGCTGATCTGTAGTGGAGCAGGACATGGCAGGCAGAACACTGTGCTTGGCGTGGTTTTCACTCCCTTAATTCACACACACAATACTTGAAGTGATTCTTACATTCAAGAAATAAAGTCACTAAAATATTGTCTCTATGTTTTTTGGGTTTATTTGCTCCTGAATATTACTTTTTTACGTCTGCAATTTTAATATGAAGATCTCTTTCTGTCCCTAAAAGGAATATATACATACTTCTGTATGTACTAGAGTGCATTACTATTGCAGTACGACTTTAGAGTATTACTGGATATTGTCATTACTCTTTGCAGTTTGTTTTTTTGTTTTTAGTAGCAATTACAAAAAAAATGTTATATTGCATCTACACAGGATGATCTCCTTATGCTTTACAAGGACTGAGGAAAAATCCCATACGGTGTGATATGCCCATCTTTACTCTGATCTATACCTTGTAATTACAGTACATCCACCAGGTCACAGCACTGGGTGCAAGCATGGAGACTTACTGTTTGCGAGCTCAACTTTTCACAGAAGTGAGCGAATGCTCTTCTCTCTGCCTCCCTCTCAGTTTTAGGGAGATTTTTGAGAGTCTTTCCCCATTTGCCCAAAATATCACAGACGAATCATGTGCTCCAATTACTGCTGATACTGGTGTTTATTTCTCTAAGTAAACAAAGCACAATGTTGGCAGTTTCATACTTTGTTGGAAATCAATCTTTCTTAGTTACTTCTTTTTTGTGGGTAGAGTGTCTTCATGATTTCTCTCTCTCTGTCTCTCTCTCCCCTCCCCTCTCTACTCCCAAATTACACTGAACACAATTCCAGTAAAGGAGTTCTTCAAAAATCCCTTGCTTGGTTTGCCATCCCTTCAGAAGAGATTTGAATGCAACTCATCCAGCCTTGCTGTTGCACAAGACTGTGAGTTATCTGTGTATTTAACTGGGTCTTGCATTTGTTCTTTTAGAAAGAAAGTATTAAAAAAAATCAGTTTTCTTGGGACACGGGACAAATGCATATTTTGTTAACATTTTGATTACAAGAAGGCAATCAAGTTAATTGTTACTCATAAATGTGTAGTTAAAAGCAAGTCTACTAGATGGAAGACTCGTTGAATTTGAATTCCTACAGCAATATTATTTGCAAACAGTATTATAGTGTTAGGCTTGGATGTCTTTGTTTACCTTGAGGACATGGACTGTTTGAAGTTGGATTCGTCAGTGGAAACAAGCTGGAACTATGCAGGAGAGGGGTATGACTAAAAAATACTGCTTTGGCACTGATGAAGTTGTAGCTAGATTTATGTTTGAAGTCTTGTTCTAAATTTTATATTCTTCAGGGTTTTTCTCTAGATGTTTGCTGAAGGACTAGTTACTGTTTGTTTTTTTTTTTCTTCTTTCTGAAGCAGTTAAGTGGATTGTCAAGTTGTCTTGGAAAAAAACGCACAATAACTCATCAGAAGATGTTTCACATTTTTCAGTATCAGCCTTTAAGACTAATAACCCGAAACAGTCTTTCTAACATGTGTTTAAAACTGATGCTTTCAAGACCCGTTGCATTCACGCAGATATGGAAGTCATGGTTCTCAAGTCATTCTCTCATTGGAACGAAAAATATTATCCTGATGGGACCTCCAGGTGCTGGGAAAACGACGGTTGGGAGAATAGTAGGCCAGAAGCTGGATTGCCCTGTCATAGACATAGATGACGATGTCCTTGAAACTACCTGGAACATGAGTGTGTCAGAAAAACTGCAGGAAGTTGGTTATAAGGAATTTCTAGAGGAGGAAGGAAAAGCCCTGTTGAAATTCTCAGCATCTGGAAGTGTAATATCCCTTAGCGGATCTAATCCAATGCATGCTGCTGGCATGCAGCACATGAAGGAAAATGGAATAGTTGTGTATCTGGATGTGCCCACAACAGTCATTATGAGCAGGCTGAAATCAATGGAAGTGGATCGTATCGTGGGTCTGTCTCCTGGAGTTTCTCTCAAGGACATACTTCACTTTAGGAAGCAGTTCTACAAAAGATGGTTTGACATCCGTGTTCTCTGTGGAGGGGATATTGCAGCAGAGGTTGTAGCAGAAAAGGTACTTGATGCTGTGAGGAGATACCAAGACTCAGAACTGGACACTTTCATTTCAACTAGGTCTAGTAGGTCTGGAAAGAGTATGGAAGAAGACTCTTATAAATATTTCAGTGATGTTGTCACTCAGGGCTTAGCCCTTGATGGAGGACTCTTTGTTCCTGAGAGAGGACTTCCCAAATTCACTGCTGAAGAATGGCAAGGTCTTATAGAAGCAACTTACACTGAAAGAGCCCAGGTGATACTAGAAAGATGCATACATCCTGCTGATATCCCTGCTTCTAAGCTGGCAGAAATTATTGAAACTGCTTATGGAGAAAACTTTAGTTGTTCTAAAATTGCCCCAGTCAGGCATCTGGCAGGCAATCAGTTTCTTCTTGAGTTATTTCATGGACCAACAGCATCATTTAAAGATTTTGCATTACAGTTAGTGCCACATTTATTTGCCTACTGCATTCCGAGAACCTGCAATTACTTGATTCTGGTAGCTACTTCTGGGGACACAGGGAGTGCTGTTCTAGATGGCTTTAGTCGTCTCCATGACACTGACAAACAGAGAATTGCTGTAGTGAATTTTTTTCCTGAGGATGGAGTAAGCCCAATTCAAAAATCACAGATGATTAGTTGTCAGAAAGAAAATGCTTGGTCAGTGGGTGTCAAATCTGATTTTGATTTTTGCCAGACAGCTATAAAGCAAATCTTTACTAATTCTGATTTTACTGGCTTTCTTACAGTAGAATATGGAACAGCTTTAGCTGCAGCAAACTCCATAAACTGGGCACGACTGCTTCCTCAGATAGTTTATCATGCCTCTGCATACCTTGATCTCATTCATCAAGGAATTATTTCTTTTGGAAGTCCTGTAGATATTTGCATTCCTACAGGGAACTTTGGCAACATGTTAGCTGCTTTCTATGCTAAAATGATGGGAATTCCTATTAGAAAATGTATTTGTGCTTCCAATGAAAACAATGTTTTGACTGACTTCATAAGAACAGGTGCTTATGATTTGAGGGGAAGAAAATTAATTTCCACTTTTTCACCAGCAGTAGATATTTTGAAGTCCTCCAATCTTGAGCGATACCTACACCTGATTGCTAATGAAGATGGACAACTGGTGACACAATTATTTAATCAGCTGGAAAATCAGGGCCACTTCCAGCTACAGAAAGATCTACTTGGGAAGCTTCAGCAGGACTTAGTGGCTGGCTGGTGCTCTGAAGAGGACTGTCTAGCTGCCATTCACTCTGTGTACAGTACTACAGGGTATATTTTGGATACACACACAGCTGTTGCTAAAGTAGTTGCAGATCGATTACAAGACAGAACTTGCCCAATTATTATTTCATCTACAGCTCATTATTCTAAGTTTGCACCTGCTATCTTAAGGGCCTTGAGGATTGCAGAAATAAATCAGAATCCATTAAGTCAGCTTCACTTGCTGAGTTCTTACAGTGCTCTGCCTCCAATCCACTGGGGCCTATTAGAGACCCTGAAAAAGACAGGAAATGGGGATCACCAGGTCTGTGCAGCTGATACAAGTGTGCTGATGTGCCATATAGAAAACTTAATTCAAAATCATTTTATGAAAGTTTTTTGATCAATTGATCCAATGTCCACAATTGCAATACTTCTTAACAAGCTGCATGTTTCACTAAAGCCATCATTCATCTGGCCTGTGTCAAGTCTGCAGCATATCACACAGCTTTATATTCAGTTGTCAAGCTTTCAACAGTATTTGTAAGTAACATGTATGAGATTTCTAGTGGCAGTGAAAGGTTGTGAATTGAGAGTGTGAAAATCTGGAATACCATTTTGCAGGTCATACACAGTAGAGATGCCAGCACTGCTGGCTTTCCTTGGCAGTGCTGTCTCCTTCACAAGCCTGAAGCATCCCCCATGGAAAGAGGCAGATAATGAAGTCTGACCTTTCTGGGACTAATAGCTCTGGTTTTGTTGCAACAATGATGTGAACCTTTGGTCAGTGGATGTATAATTAAACTTTCACTCATTTCACTTGGGGCACTGAAACATAATAAGATACTATAATAGTGTTCTTATGTTACTAATGAGGGTTGATTTCACTACAAAGATTAAAGTATCCTTGTATTGTTAATCCTTGAACCAGTGAATTTTGTGATATATTACCTTCTTGTATAATGTTTTTAATGTATTGTGAGGCCAGTGTCTAAGTAAAAAAATCTGGTAATTTTAAGACCTTTTTCTCCCAAATTCTTTCCTCTGTCAAATAGAATACCTAATTCAGTATTTTTAATATATTTGAGGTGTGACTCTACCTCTGCTGTCTTGTAGTCTCTTTCCTAGGTGTTTTTTAATTGAACTTTCAACTTTAGAATAATTTTTAGTACTATAGAAGAATCTGCTAGTAGTAACAGCCGTCTTCTTAAATAAGAACCAGACTTCACCGTTTATTTACATATATTTTTGTATTATGTTTTATCTTTCAGATCATACAGCTTTTCTTGTTCCAATTACTTATGTTTTCATATTTTTCTTAAGTTAATTTCCTTGGTGTTTTATTCTATTCATGCTTTGCATTAATTAGTGTAGGAAAGAAGCTTCCCAAATTGCTTGGCATCTCATCAAGGAAAGTGAAGGATGAATTCCAGTGTTGATAGCATCAGAAGTGTTCATTATGTAACCTAAAATAGATCTATGTGGTTTTGCTAATGACAGGCTCTTTGCTGGTTTTTTTCTGAAGAAAAAAAATAGAGTAGATTGTCCTAGGAGATCACGTGGTTATGGAGAAATGTATTTTGCTAATTGAAGGTTATATTTTGCGAGGATATAAAATAAATTGCATTTCACACTATGAGAAATGGTAAAATGATGTATTGGAAGTTTTGAGTGGCATGCAGTTAGAAGTAAAGAGCTAAGAGTCTTCAGATGTGAAGACATATACTTATGGGAAATTGTATTTCCCACTAAGATTCAAATCTGATAATTGATAACATTTCTTTTGCCTCTTCAATAGGCAACATTTCCTACATGTTAAGATTCACTTGGGTCTTTGAACTGTTGCCGTATCCGACAGCTTCCTCTGTGTGCCTGCTTGTACTTTTTGCCACGCTAGAAGTGAACAAGACACCATCTAGCAAACTATTTTAAAGAATGGTCATTTCTTCCACCGTAAGGTAAAAGTCCCAAGCATGATGTGCCTTTGCCACAGTGAATACATGTGCAGTCTCATTTAGTGAATCTGAGAGCATGGGTGTGACACAGTAGCTTTCTAGATTCTGCAATTTTTAGATACTTTTTTAGGACCATTCTAGTTCTTTGCTCAAACCTTGTTCAGTATTTCTGCAGTAACTTTGAAAAATAACTTTTAGTTTTCATGGAATTGTGAACAGCCCAGATTGGAAGTGAACTGAAAACATCATCTGGGCCAGGCATTTTTGACAAATGGAGCCTAGATGAGATTATCTAGCACCCTGTCCAGTCGTGCCTTAAAAACCTCCAGCAATGGAGACTCTTCCACATCCTGGGGAGATTGTTCCAGTGATTGAGTGTTCTTACTGGGAGAAATTTCTTTCTTATATTTTATATCAAGATGAACCTTCTCCTGGTGCAACTTTGCTCTTGTCATCTCCATATGGCTTCTTGTGAAGAAAGAGTCTCTGATCACTTCCTAACCAGCATTGAAGTGTTGGAAAACTGTGCTGAAGTGCCCACTGAACCTCCTCCAGGGTGAAAATATCTAATTCGTTCAGTTTCCTCATAGGGCAGGGAAATTTTCATCATTTTCCAAACACAACAGGGGAAAGACCATGATTATGTAATTAGAAAAAAATCCAAGTTCTGTAAGAAAAAGTTGCATAAGCTTATTGCCAAGAAAGAAGCACTGCTTGTATCTGTGATAAGAAAACATCCGTTTTGTATTTCTGTATGTTTCTGTCTGATTCTTACAGTAGTTCCAAATGCAAAAAAAAAGGTAACGCTTTCTCTGGATGTGCATAGTACAAAACCAGAATTCTAAATCTTGGGAAAAAACCCCCAAAACCAAACAAACCCAACTATCTGGACTGAATTACTGGGACAGGGTTTGGTTTCAGTGTAAGGACTTGGTGGAAATCCTGCAGTATCTGGTTCCATGGGGCTTAATGCCATTTGACATCACGGGGCAGTTTGTCATACGCTGTTACAATACTTTATAGAAACATCTTCAAAGAAGGGCTTGTTTTCATAGAAACTACCTGAAAAGGAAAAGCTGAGATTCTAAACAAGATAAGACTAGAAGCCAACATCCTAAGTTTGTCTAACTCAGTGTTAGACAAACCAGACAGAACTAAACTAACAGGGGATTTATTTTGATATGACTCAATCATTATTTCAAAGTTCATGGCAGTAACCCAAGCATGGTTTGAATTTCTAGTTGCTGCTTTCCTATCTCATGGGCCATTATAGCAGTTGATATGAATTAAATAAGTAAAAAAATGAGCACTTGTACTTAGGTAAGGGCTTTCGACGTGGACTTAAGGTGTATAAAGGCAGTGGTTAATGAGCACGTACAATATTAATACATTTCTCAGAATATCTAAAGGTTTTACAATATAGTATTTACTAATTTTCAAAAACAATTAATTTTTGGACTTTCATTAACTTCAGTAGACTGTTTTCATGCATTACATCTGCTTGTGGATTCTAGTAATGGAAAATTATAAAATGCTGCAGTAGTGCTGTGATTCTGGATGTAACATAGTATTTGCAGTGCTCTGTTCTGGTAGCTGTAGTGTACAATCTTCTGGCTTGCCTGTCATGCCGGGCCTGTATGAATGGAAGGAAAAAAATTTCCAGCATGCTCAGAATTGCTGGCTGTGGGTACATAGGATAGTGAGGGAAGCAGTCCTCCTGTATTCCCAGCCCAGATTTTCTTAGTGATGACAATATACTGCGGTTCAACAAATATTGTGCTACTGTTATGGTCCTTTCCCCCCGCCACTATCAGTATTATGAAAGATTCAAAAGGCATTAAAGACTGAGCATAAGTGCCCTTTTTTTGTCTTGTGTGTTCAGCATGCAGACACTGCACACTGAACGCTGTCATACGTTATTTTCTATTAACTTCTTAAGGCAAAAGTGGTGTGCCAATGGTACAGAGAAGCAAATCTATATTGTGCTGGTTAGCAGGATTCTTTAAGCCATTTAGGTTTGCTGTATACACAGTTTGCTCCTATTTGTCTAGCAGGATGTTGCAGTATCAATCAATGAAAGCCAGGTTGACAGAGAGTGTGAGCATGCAGATCTACAAATTTCCACTCACTTTGTTGACCTGGAGTAATAGCATAGCTTTAGTTAAACTGTTACTCTTCTATAGGGATAAATCTTGGCTGAATACTTGCTACTACATGAAAAACCTTAGGGACAAATTTAATCAAAGTAAGGACAAATATAATGTCTATATTTACACTTTTCATTATAAAAATATTTATGTGGAAAATACTTTGTTTGACTTAGAGATGTACCAGGTGCTCATTACTTGCCTTTAGTCACAGCCCTTCTTCTTAGGGCGACAGAGAGTGATGTGAGGTAAAGGGTGAATAGATCACATAGGGATGACTTCAGAAGATAATTCTGTTTTCTTAGTATCTTATGATACAGAAAGAATTGCTATTTACAGTTTTGAGGTGATGGAATATTTTAGCTGACGGAACCCTGCAGTGAAGATTCTTGTTGGTCAAGAGATCAACTTTGCTTTCAAGGACATGAAGATCAGACATTGCGATAAAGTGTATCATGTTTGGTGTACCTGAAATACACATTACTCATTTGTATCCACTGTATTCTTTTCTAAATAAATGCTGCAGGATCCACACTATAGCACTTTCTTTGCAAATATGTTTGTAAATTCTTATCAATCTGCTATGAAGAGAATCCACTAAAATAAGTGGTTTCAGATTTGATGTTCTTAAGTCTTGAAAGATGTGTTCCATCTCTGTTTCCTTGAAAGTTAGGGGTATAGTTGATTATAATCTAGTAATTCACTTGGCTGCGACTAAGATTTTAATGAGATAATCTGCATCATTTTGGAAGAAAGTATGTAAAATAAAAAGAAACAGATCAAAAATAGCAAATGTCTAAACACTGTTTACGTTGCACCACAGACTTGTCTGGTGCTGCCTGGAAGACCTGTATTCTGAGGATTTAGTATGGTTGGAAAAGGAAATTTCTGACTCTTTAATGTTTCTTATTCACATTTAGTTCAGTGGAGAGATGAGCTAGTTGTCTGTTAGCTGTTGTGGAGCAACTTTGGTAAACTTCTAATATAATTTCAGGATCATGGGCTTAAAAATTAGTGGAAGGGTTGAAATAGCAATGAGCAGTTAAAGTCAGTGAATCAATGTGAATGGGCCTTTGATTCTGAACATGTATTAGCAGCTTAAGGAGGATTTAAATGTCACTGTGTTTTTTCACAGCAGTTACAAGCTCAGCTTGCTTATCAGAACTGGGAAGCTGTTGCTTCAGATTTTTTCAGAACGTAGCAATCTGAAAGACAACTGTCTTGGTCTTGCTCTCCAACTTAGATAAAACTTTTGAAGGTCTCCCAGTGTGGACATAGATCTAAGCTGTTTGTTCCTTTGACTTGAGAAGACTTTATTCCGTGATAAGTGTTTAAGATGCTGTCTGGCCTCTTTCTTCACAGTAATGAAAATTATTCAGCAGAGTTAAGAAAACACCTGATTTACTTGCCTATGTATGATATCTTATAACATTTAACCAAGGAGAGCATCCACAGTGTTTTCCTTGCACAACATAGGTACACATCTTTCATAAGAAGTGTATCTCAAGTTTCACAAAATCAGTTACATAGCACAGGAATTGTTACTCTAGCATTTTATTTAGATATTTCATTACTGGTATTTGGAATAGACTTAGTTTTTTAAACAGTTTATTTTATTTTAAAAAAGTTATTGTTAGAGAAACATGCAGGGTATCATCCCCAAATATAAAATTCATCATGACAGTAATTGAGTCAAACGTGAAAGAACTCGAAATGTAGATCAGAAAGGAAAGACTGAACTGATTTGTTATGTGAGTTCACACAGGATTTGGCTCTTAACCAGAAGTTTAAGAACATAGGAGGAAATAAAATAATGTCTGTTCAAATCTACAGATGCCACAAAACTTAAATACTAAAGAGCCACTTAATCAGAGCAAGATTAATTGCTTGGTTGGGAGCTGTAAGCAATTTGCCTTTCACTATGGCCTAAAGTAGACCTGTGTTTTTAGGAGCATAGAGGTTTGAGAACATGCTTAGCAAGTAGAACAATTTGTGGTAGGAAATGCTGACTTTGGACGGTGTCTGGAGATGATGTGCATTCTCAACTGAACATGAATTTTTATCATGCCTTGTGGGCAAAAGGACCAGTGAGATCCTGAGGTTCAGAAATGGGAATACTCTCAGGGAAGCAATATTGCTATCTGTATTTGACTTTGGTGTTACCTTTTGGAAGAATATGATGCCCAATTTCAGTAGTCACTATTTTCAGTAATGCTGGGAAGTTGAACAAAAAAGAGTCATGAGAGCAATAAAAATATTAGAAAGAAGCACTGGCATGAGAGTCTCAACAAACAGAATCTGCTTAGTTCAGTAAAAGAAGAATCAGCCTAGATGAACCATCTTCAGAGAAAGATTTATAGTAAAGAACTGTTCTGCCTAGCAAAGACAGAGTAATCTAGCTAGTCTAAGTGGAAGTTGGACATGTTACAAGAAGAGATTAAGGTTCATAACAGAACACTAAAGGGCATCCCTAGTCTGGATATATTAGATGATTTCCTGAAAAAATGTGATTTGATAGAAAGAGAAGTAATTCTGACAAGCCAGACCCAGGTTACACAAGAGGTCAAACCAAACAATCACAAGTTGTATTTGGTTGTCCCAGGAGTAACTTGCCTTTAACAAAAGCATGAACAGCATTTCACTGTAGTGTGAGAGCTAGAGATTGTGAACTAATTTCAGTTCTGCTGTAGTGTGATCAGTACACAGAGCAAGTTGTGTGCTAAATAGGCTACTGGATATGTTTAGCCTTGTTCTTTCTGTCTCTAGAGAATTGCAAATGGACTACTAATGCACACACTGACTTGACTCATGGCTATTAGGATATGGCTCATTAGTTTTAAATTTCATTATACAATACGCCTTGTGATGATTTGGGCTATATATACTTTCATTATGAAAATGAGGTGAACAGCACAGGAGGAAAGTGTCTGTGTAAGTGTCAGCTTTATTGAATGTAGCTAATGATTATTTATTTTTCCAAGCTTTTAAAAGTTACAGATCTTTTAAAGTTTATTAGATGCTTTTAGACCCCTTTTCTCTCTGCTTTCATAAGCAACTTGCAATCCAATGGTCATTTTCAATTCCTTTTCAGCTCATAATAAGATTTAAATGACAAATGGAAAAATCCAATGTTTCCTTTTTATAGTTAAACTCGAACTTTTATATACCAATTAAAGCTTAGAGAAGGTAAAATGTACTTGTAAGTTCTGCTGTAGCAACGTACTTTGAGGAAAATATATTTTCTTTACGTTTTAAAGTAATTCACTAAATTATACCTAAATTGAACAGGCATTTCGTGGGCTTTTTTACTAAGTATCTGTGGTAATCTGGTTTGTTTAAAATGCTAATAAATGCATCCCACCTCCTAATGAAACCAGTGGTCCCTGCATAATTAATTAGCATTTTATACAGATGAGGAAGGGAAAGCCATATTCACAGTAGTTTTCAACCAGAAAGATTAATAAAAAAATTCTATGCAGTTCTGAAACACCACACATGAGTAGTTCATGTCTGCAGAACTGGTATTTTGCAAGTAAAAATTTTAGTGAAGTTTACCTGGAATCCTTGCTCCATACGGCTTTTATCCACAAGGTGGCATTCCGAACAGGAGTTTGCTAGACATGGTCATTTCTTGCAGTTTTTGAAGGGCTCTAAGTGAAAGGCAGTCATAAGCATTTGTAATATTAGATGAGCTTTTTATGTTTTCATTTTAATAAAGTGTAATTAAAAGTAAATTAACTCAGAGACCTTAATGATAATTAGGTTAATACTCATTGATCTGTGGAATACCCAGAAATATGTGATGGTTCCAGGTCACAGCAACACATCAATTCGCGGCATTATACTAGAGACTTTTCAACTGTAAATCGGGAATCCATTTTGCTTTAATGAAAGAGTCTAAAATAATAATATAATAATAAAATATTCTTTACATCAAGAGCACAAATAACACCATGGTCTTGCATGCAAACACCAGTGTTTGGTGTTTTGAATATGGTGCAGCATGTGGAGCTTGTAGTGACTTCTGAGTTAAGGAAGGGCATATAACAGTATTCATGGGGAAAAGCTGTATAAATTATGTCTTGCTCTGCAGGGGAGGATTTTTCATAGTTTAATGTTACAATGACCAAGCAACTTATTTTCATATGCCTGTCATTCAGGTTGATAACTGAGTGCATAGGCAGCCCTGCTCTCCTTCAGGCTTTACATCTTTTTCAGTTTCTTGTAATCTTTGTATGCTAAATTCAAATACCTTGTTACTTTTTTTCTTTAACTAAAGCGTGAAAGGAGTATAATACATTCCACTAAACCAATACAAGTGCACTAGATTTTATATAATAGAGACATGCATATTATACTTTTCTCCCCCATGGTTAAGGTCCTGATCTTACTTTGCTTCTTTTGCTGACTCTGTAAGATCAGACCTGAGCTAAGTAATCATTTATATTTCCATTCTAGCTGGTGCCCTACTTGCGTTTTGGTTTGCAAAAAAAAGACATAACCTAAAGTTTGTGCTTAAACTGTAATCCAATGTAAATTGTGGAATTTTTTCCAAGTCTATTTCAAATCAACAGAAAGGAATATGAGCAGTTTTTTATTTGTTTGATTTACTGTTTTGTGGTAGCAAAACTTCTGTGGAGTCTTTTCTAATGCTTGTGTACGTTTTGTGCTAATCCCTCTGCTCCATGTGCCAACCCCCACTGATGCCTCAGCCCTCTGGGTTTGGTTCCTCTCACTTAACACAGCTGAAAGGACAGAGCAGCAGCTGCATCCACTGCTGACACTAATGACAGTCTTTGCTGAGTTAGTGGGCACCACTTTGACATTAAGCAGATGTTCTTTTTCCTAGCATGCTGTCGTACCTCTGTCATCTCTCAAAGATGGCTCTGCAAAACAGAATATGAATTCCTGTTCACTGAAAGCAATTGTCAGTCAGAAAAACCTCACTTTCAGAATGATCAGGCTAGAACCTCCCTGCTGGTTGACCCTGGTACAAGGACTGCAGAGGCAAACCTTCTGAGTTGGTAGTATCTCATGGTGATTACCAGTAAAATTTGAGGGCCTGAACATCTCCCACATGCTGCAAACTTTAAAGAAATATGATGAAAATGACTATTTCAAGCATGTGGAAATGGCCAGACAAAGAAAGTTATATATAATGTTTGTGAAATGTTAGTAAGGAAGTAAATGATTTGTTGCTGTTGCCTTTCAAGCTAGGTAACACACTGAATTTTGAAATTATGCTGAATTTGTCCTTTTGCCTGAGGGTCTCTCGGTTATATGACAGTGACTATAAGTTCATATAACCAAGCACTTGCAGATAACACTGTCAGAAAAAAATGGCTGTACTGACTGCAGACAAATAATAGTCCTGATACTTCATGATGGATCTGCAAATTGCTTTGCTAAAGCACGTCAGGGGCTAATTTGATATGGTTTATTGTTTGCAAGAGGTGGATTATAAATGTTTGGAATTGCATCTTATGTAACTGCTGCTGGATAAACATAGGTATGAGTAAGTGTGAACTGGGAAAGGAAAATGTGATACTGGAAACTGTAACAAGTATCTCTTCCCATATGCAACAAACCTATGCCTAGGGCAAGGAAGCACTGACAGAAGCTGTGTTTGCTCATGCAGGTGATTTTATTGCTCTAAGTGATTTATCACTCTGGATAACATTTTTTGATGAGAGACTTTCCTGGAATGATTCTACTCTAAAAGATACTTGGAGTCATTTACCTTCAATAGATGACTAGGTCTGCCTATTGAAAATGTTAGATTAATAAAGTACTTTCATGTGGGTTTTAAATTGGTGGAAGACAAAGGGTCATTATGTAACATGGAGGTTTGCTTCCCCAAGTTAGTAACAGTCTCTTTCAGTCTCTCCTTTTTGCTTCCTCAGTCTCAGAAATCTACAGTTACACATTTTAGAAAATTATCAGATACTTAAATATTTAATATACTTCCAAATTGTATGATTTAGTTTATCTGTTATCGAAAGAATATGCCGAATTCTCTGAACTTCTATTGGGTGCAAACGATACACTGAAGATTACTGAAAACAGAAAAGCAGTCCTCACTTCCTTTACAAAAGGCAAAAAGATATTACATTTTCAAACTGTTAAATCTAGCTTTTAAGTCCTGATTCCAGGAAGTGTGCAGCACCTGAACTGCCAGCATCTCTGTCCATTGTGCTCCTGGGTCACTGATGGTAAAGTTCTTACTTTCTTATGCATTTATATTATTGTGAAAAGAGATAGTTTTATGTCCAGATCCGTTCCTTCTCAGAGGGATCTGAATGCAAAACAGACAAGAGTTATCCACTGTGTTACTTTGGTCCGACACTAGAATTACTTTACTAAAGACAAATAAAACCTACTACCCAGTCAACCCCTGTTCAAAATGCAGAATGAAGAAGCTGAGCCAGAAGATATTGAGTGCAAAGTGAACTTTTCAGCACTGTATAGAGCCAGTATAAAAGCTAGCTGAAAGCTACTTCACAAACTACTAAGATCTCTGTAGTGCCCAATATCACAATTTGTTACTCATTTCTGCAAGGCACAGCTGACAGAGGAACATAAATTACTTTTTAAAAAAATCTGTCCAAAATGAAATTTGCCTTCTGTGAGTACTTAGCTTGTTGTCCTAAGCCTCGGGGTGAAGTCTCCCACCTCCCATGGTGGTAGCTCTTCAGTCAGTTCAGGGGCAGCAAAAGCATCATCTTAATTTATGAGGTTTTTTCCTTGTATTAATTGCATTATCTGCTTCATAGATCAACTTACATATAAATGGAAAAGCTTAAAAGTAATTGTGCAGCTGAGCAATTGATGACTTATTGTACCTTATGGCTACTGTGTCTGTGTCAGTAAGGACCAAAAAGACAAAAATTGGTCTCTTTAACCTCCAATGTCCCTTACCTCTCCTCCAGTGAGTTTCCTGTTACTTTAATTTAAGATGTATTTTGCTCAACTTATGAAAGCAATTCCATGATGCATTTGTCTCCAGCTCCCCAGAAACAATTGCCCAGTCCTGTGTTCCTGACTTCCCTTCTGTATGTTGCCTTTCCTTTTTCCTTTTGTGATAGCTGTAATAGATGTTGTTAGGAATGGTGCTGTGTGTAGATCTGGCTTTAGAGGATAGACAGAAGAAATAAGCAACCTTTGGGGTGTCATTGAGACCACCTTGGTAATTCTTTTTGGTTTGCAAAGCAGATGTCTCTGTTATGCACTCAAATTCTTCACCATCACCCATTATCATAAAGTCATTTTAGCATAACTATTTTTAATTCTGTAAGCCTTTTCATGGGATAATTTAAAATCTGTCTTTGTAGGATAAATTTAACTATTACACCTCAAGATGCCAGAATCATAAATTTTAAAAAAATAATCTTGTAATAAGAATTTTGTAGTAAATGTAATTAAGTTCCCTTCAGGCTGACACTTGGCCTGCAAATCGAGAGTTTTATTTCCATTTTGGAATCAGGTACCCTTTCAAATGTTCATACTTTAGTTCTGTGAACTGTGCTGTCATTCTGTGTTGTGACACTCTGTTGTCACTCTACTTTGGTCAGCAAGATTTAAAAAACTGCTATGAGTTCTGACTGGAAGGAAAAGTGTGTGTATGCAACAATTTTCAGTGGAAAGGAAAACCAGAAGACATTATTTTGTTATAATAACTTGACCTAAGAGGAGAAGAGGTGCATATGTGTGAGTGTGAGGATATTTGCTAAGATTATATCTTTCTCAGAAAGCTTGAAAGTGGTGATTCTTGCAACATTTCAAATTGATTAGGGGATGCTGGGTTTTTTTCCCCTACCTTACTCCTACCCAAATTCATAAATGAATGACACAAATTTTTTTAAAATCAGACTTCACTATGTAGAAAGAAAAACATGGGAGGGAAACAGCAGCAAAAATCAGATCCAGTGAATAATCAGAAGCTGGATGCAATTCTGCCAAATGCCTGTAAATTAAAGCCCAAGGTTGAAATTCTGACCCCTTAAATAATTCCTTTAAACATGGCCATGACTAAGACTTCCTCTAGCCTTAAAATCTTACTATAAAAGTGGAGCTGTGGTTTTCTTGAGAGATTTATGTAAATGCCTGTTGCAGTGAGGCAAGGTATCAGGGAAACAGCTTTTGGGGGGTGCTGAGAGGGGTGGTTCTGCTTTTTGTCTGGCAATAATTCTGAGCTAAAGGAGGAAGAAAGCATTACAAATTTTATTTAAACCCTCAAAAATTGTGTTTAACATGGAATGAGCATTTCTAGTTTAGCAGTCTGTTCATCTGAAGTTGTATGATTTTATGTATACGCACACGTATATATAATGTACGTGCATACAGATTGTATATGTATTTCAGTTTGTTGTGTGCATGGAATATCATGCTCATTGGATCATTGTGAGCCATCTTGAGTGCTGCATCTTAGATGCAGAAAGAGGTGTGCATGCCTGTGAAGAAAGAGATGTGCATCCCCGTGGGTACCAGTCTGCTGCATCATCACATCCAGATGGGATCTGGCCCATGCAGTTGTCCTTCATGCTTAATGTGATTTTGGTGTCACAGAGGGGCCACACGACTTCCCTGAGCTGTGCTGTCAGGTTCAGGACATCCGCAGCCCAGGGCTCCAGCTGGCCTTGACCCTTGGCTGGTTTTGTGCGGCGCCATTGCCTGACCTTGGTTCATTGTCACTGAGAAAGCTGTCGCTGAGCTCTGAGAGTCTGTAAACTGAAACTGTGCAAGATAACATAAGTAAAAACAGGCAGAACTGAACGTGCTGAGCTGGGAACAACTGTCTTGGGGACTGGGGACAAATACTGATATGGAATCTAAAAATCCAAGGGAGAAAGCAAAGACTTAGAAGATGGCATCTCTGCAACTGTGAGGACTTGTACTGATTTACTGGGGTATTTTGGCATGAATGAAAGGCCTTTCTTATTAAATATAAAGTGTGCAACACTAATAAAAGCAACAGAAACCACTTCATATTCTTTTCTCTTCTTTTCCCCTCTCCCTTTTCCATATCATCTGATCAGCTCCCTCCTGACCCATCTGAAGGATGCTTCTCTGATCAGCCTCTGGTCAAAAGTGCCTCTTGATACCCTTTACTGCTCTCATTTCACTCTGTGAATCATACAACCCCCAAGGCACCCTTGGCATGTTCTCTCACTGCTCTTGACCCCGATGTCCACACTGGCATGGTGTGGTGGCCTTGGCATACTGCAGTGACCAGCTAGCCCTCTGGCCACCCACACAGGTGCCCAGCTTGGCATCAGGGCTGGAGGAGAAAGAACAACATTCTCAGCCCTGATGTGAATGACTCGGGGTAGGGACAAGGAGCCCAAAACACTCTACACTATTGTTTATACAAGCATCCAGGTGAAAATAGCTCTGGTTTCTAATCACAGCAGTCCCCTGGGCTGCTGGGCCCTGGCAGGGGTTCCCCACCTTCCTGTCACAGCCAAAGCCAGCAGTTGTCTCCAGAAGCACACTACATTTATGTATGGCAGACTCTCTGATCCCTCTGATTAAAGAAATCAGCTCATTTTGGGAGTGTCTGGTAGCTTTTATATACTTCAGGTTTGGGTGTACTATGTGTATAGCTGGCATTGAGATGCAACCAAGGCCTTACTGAACTTCTGTTGGCTTTCTCTTGGTTTGGACATGGAAGAAATATGTGTGTGGCTTCTGGCATGTGCTCTGCAGCTCCTCAAACCAAACTGGAGGTGCTGCATCCTCTTCTCTCATGTCCTTCAGAGCAGGCTCCTTTTTACCAGCACCATGTTTCTTGATGTCAGTCTCTTCATCTCACTTCTGATACCACATAATAAAGCAAGCAGGAGGGCACTGGACAAAACAGATGACCTGGAGAATTTAAGCTGGACTGCAAGTATACTTTGATTCCATACATTTTAATTTGAGGAGGTTTTTTTTGTTTGGTTGGGTTTCTTATTTGGATTGGTGGGTTTTTTTTGTTTTTAAATAAGGATGCTAACATAAAATGTTTGGCAATTTAGCTGTGCCTGAAATGTCAGTTCTGAGGACCAGATTTGGAACAGGATTTATCTCTGATTTTGTTAGGGTATCCTTTTTGGCATATAATGGAAGTTACATCTGATTCACTAGTTGCAATCAAACCAATCAATACCAATACCAATCCAGTTTTTAATATATCTACCTTGTGTGTATTTCAGCTGTAGCTTCAAATGCATGAATAGAGCTTGCTAATTGTTAACTGATAGCTGAAGAAAAACATTAGAGGCTGGAAAATAGTAGCATTCAGAGAAATCAGAGATACGATTTGGTACTTAAAGTGTTTAAGAAATTCCTTTGGGAAATTCCTTCCTTAACTAAAGAGAGGAATAAACAAGTGATGGAGAATCAACCAAGAGGCAGGGCAGAAGACAGGAAAGTGGTTGCAGTGTTAAGAAGGAAGTTCATAACTCATTAGTGTAGGGGAATTATTTGAAGATATTAATGTTATGGTGTACAAGGGAAGTGCAATAGCCTTCTAGAGCTTTTGGCAAAATTTCAGATGAGAGTACAATGGCTGCGAATTAATGGAAGATTTTTCATTAGGCTGATAATTAGGAAAAAAGTGGGGGAAAAAGGTAGCTGTGAAAAGGAGCTTCTTTTATCTAGAAAAAAATTACAGTCATGTTGAAAGCTGTTTATTACAGAGAAAGTATGACCTCAATCTGGCCTATAAACTTTCTAGTTGGATGATTTTCCATACAACAAAAACCCCATGAATGTTAACTCCCAAGTAGCAGTGAGACATGATACTATTGAGAGGTCTCCAAAGCTACAAAGTGTGAACTAGATACAGGCAAAATATAAAAATATATCCAGTGAACTAAACTGCCCACATGGTTAAATCGCTTGGGGACCTGGAGAAGTAGGATTTCATATCCAAAAATAGATGAAGGTGCTCAGGAAAAAGGAAAGGAAAAAAGGCTTCCTAGTCATACTGTGAGCTTCTGCTCTGTAGAAGCTGCTGCTTCCCAAACTACTCTAGGAAAACCAGTCTCTGGTGTAAGCTGAAGGCAGAAATGTTATTGCATGGTATACTATAGCATTTACTTCTGGGCATTTGCTAAACAGGCG
Source organism: Origma solitaria (assembly GCA_013397895.1). Lineage (NCBI taxonomy): Eukaryota > Metazoa > Chordata > Aves > Passeriformes > Acanthizidae > Origma > Origma solitaria. Next base: position 78,421 of record VZRL01004010.1, on the reverse strand, counting down.
AAAGATGCATTTTGGAGAGAGACTCACAGCAGTCTATCAACTGGAAAATAAATTATCCTCTTCTACAGCCTACTGCATTGTACCCCACTGCCCCTAGTTGCCTCCTCTGAACTTGGATTCACTATATTTCCAGGCATATCTGAGCTTAGAGAACATATTATGTAGCACAAGGGAGAGCAGGTGGTCCTGTGCAGCCCTGTTTGTGTTCAGCCTAATCTGAAAGACTGGCTTTTGGAGGAGGGGCAGAGATCTGGGGCCAATATATGCAATTCATCATCACTCTTTTCACTGACTGTGAGAAACTGCTACACCTGCTGCTCTGCTTCAGATGGGCTTTGAAATATTGGCAGGCTGAAGGACATACAAGTTTTTCTTTCATGATAACAAAAATAAGCACTTTGTTCTGGTATCAGTAAAGCTGAGGCAGTTTCCTACCAGCAGCGATAATTTGAGAGCAGTTTCTGGCTTGCAGTTGATAAATAAACAAGAAGAGTATTTTTGGAAATGCTGGTTGCTTTTATTATTTAAAAAAAATCACTGCTAATTTTCGGTTTGTTGAGTCTTTTAAAATATAATTTCCAAAAGAAACACTTTGAATTATCAGGCAGAAGAGAAATAACTCATTGCTGTGAGACAAAATCAGAAGTGCTTAGTATTAACTACTAGAAATCATTGTGCTCTCGGAAGGAGTCTGAGTGCCTTTATGCCACAAAAAGTTCCAACAATGTTAATCTGTGAACCAGAACTCAGAATAATGATGCAAAACAAATGCCCATTGATGTACACAACCTGTCCAAGAGGAATCAGTGTGTTAGAGGGCTGGCATGATGCCTAAAACCAAACTGCTGGTATGGGTGAACTGATGGGAAAAAGACCAAACACAGTAGCTCGGTGTCTGTGTTGGAAGATGCAAGCTGTGAATGCATTTTCTGTGTCTTCCAGGCACTTTTAGAGAAAACTGGGAAAATTCACTCACTCAAAACATCAAAGGGTTTCACAAATCTGCAGATGCCAGGCCTGAGTTTGAGGTCCAGGAGAGGCCATGTGTCTCCTGTGTGACAGCAAAGCTACCGCATCCTCCCCAGTGCGGAAATTGGGGAACTCAGCTGCCCTGCCAAGGGTGTCATGCCCGGGAAGAGCACGGGGCTCTGGGTCCTGCTTTCCAGCACTGCCAGTGCTGGCTGCCCCATCCCATCCTCCCTGTCCTGGCCCACGTCACCCTCTTCCCTTGCTGCAGTAGCACAGCTGCCTGGTACCACTCCCTGCAGTGAGGGGTTGTGCCTGCATAGCTGAGAGCCCTTGGGATAATTTGGGCATTTAGGAAAGCCAATAACAGATATGCTAACAGGGCATACAGACAAGGTAATATTTTATTTGGGAAAAAAAATGAAATACAGTTTCCAAACAGCATTTAAAAATGGGTTGCAAGAAGAAGCTGGATTTCTCTTGTAAATAATAAAATTACAAATTGTCCTTTGTAAATACAACCTGTAGTGTCATTGAAGCTCATTTATTTAAGAAGGCTATGAATTATCCCAGTTTTGTTCATCACCTGGCTATGTGGCTGACTCTGTAACATTAGCATCTACATCTGTATGGGAGTAATATTACTGTGCATCTTTGAAAATGACCCTGGAATTTCAGAATAAAGGGTTTAATTAAGTGCTGGGTTTTACTCTATGGAAACTCTGCAACCTGATTCATTTCAAGTGAAACACAAAAATGCATGGAGTCCAGTGGAAGCAAGATTGGATTATTGCAAAATTCAGGCTTAAAATTATTTCTATATTTATTAACTTTAAAACCATTATCCATGACATTCCCTCTTAACCTTTTTATTATTGTTTTACATAGCCTAAAAGAGTTACCCCAAGAAGTGACACTGTCTAAATGTGAACATGAACAGGACATCATGCTTTCCAAAGCAATTAAAATTCTCATTCACTCTTTCCATCTCCCTCATGCTTGTGGTGTGTAACGGAGCTGAAAAACGACAAGGGACCTGGTCACTGGAGATACTTGTCAAGTCTGTGATTGAAGCTACTGAAGTTCCCTACTAATATGGGCTGTGAAAATTTGGCTAACAAAGTGCTACAGTTCCAAAGTCAAACATTCAGCTACTAGAAAATAACCAAGTCATACCTTCCAAGGCAGCCTTAGCTCAGTTTCCCTATATATACCCTTTATAATATAGTATTTAATTACATCACACATAGGTTACTCCTGAAATTTCCTCCTAATACCTTCTTCGAGCATATGTGTATCTATGTAGCCCTATGAACTGGGTCTTCATTTCTTCCAGAGAGCATTGTATTAGAACCTAGCAGAGAGAGATTTGATCTAAACTCTTGATTTCCTAAAGTTTCAAAGGCAAAGTCAACCTGGCATGGACAGCCTTGAGTGAGGAGAGCTGTGGGGGGCCCACTGAGGAGAGAGTAGAGCCACATGTCTCTTTGTCCCATCTACTTCTCCTTGTATTTTGCTAGAAGTACAGTGATCAAGGTGACAGTCCAGTGCCTCCCCAGCAATACAGCCCCACCACTTGCTGATTAAGCAAAAAAAAGCCCCTTGCCCAGTTGGAAGAGCTCATCTATGCTGGCTGAGCATTCAGGATTTTATTTTGCCCTAGAGACAGGGAAAATGCAGTATAGTTTTAAATTCTGCCACAGAGGAATGGTACACAGCAGGTTGGCAAACATGCTAAGGAGGACTTTGGACTCAGGTTGGTCAGAGGTTGGAAGGTGTCAGGAAACACCTTGCAAATCACTGGAAATGAGATTGGAGGAGCAGCTTTTCGAGTCTCCCTTTTCGCAGTAGCTAATTAGCCTCTGCGTCGGGAACAGCTTCCTGGTGAAAAGCAAAGCCCTGCACTGGCTGTTACCAAGCAATTATTCATTGCCATTCAAGCAATTATTGCTGCCTCTGAGACAGCAGCTACTTTCTTCTTTGAGAAACACAGGAGACGGCTTTCCATTAAGCAGTCAGTCTTGTTTACAGGAAAATGCATAAATAAATAATAGAAATAATATAACAAGACAAAATTCTATATTTTTGATTTTTAAGTGAAAAACCTGAGGGAAGCCACTGATGTAGAAAACAGTGAAGGTTTTTGACTGTACCTGAGGAGAAATAAAAGAAAAAGCCCAAAGAATTTGTAACCATTTTTGTAAAACATTTACCTTATGTTTTCAAAAGTTATGATAATCTCTCCATATAGGTAAAAAAAAATCACTACTCCCACATTGGTGGGGGAGCAAAGAGTTTGCATTTTCTGTCAAAGACTTGGTTTCAAGTGTTCCAATTCCTGATTATTTTGATAGCAAAGCTTGAAAGGATGAATGTTGCTGTCCAATGCCAGATGACACTAAATGATCTTGCTGTGCACCACCTCAGGGTTGCTGAAGACCCTTATCTGAAGGCACGTAAACAGCAGCCAGGTTGCACATTCAGACCACACACACCATCCACAGTTTAACAGGCATTTCTTTGTCTGGGTATGAGCCCTGTGCATGCCTAGGTCTCCCTTGTGCTCAATTTCAGAGTTTTTTGCAGGACACTGACTTATAAAAAGCGGGTTAGAAATAATGAACTGGATCAAGTGGAAATGAATGGCACAGCAGTGAGAGGATGTGTCCTTTTAACAAGCTGTGGCAGTAACAGATGAAGCAAACTGGCTTTCCCTGGCTCCACAGCCTGCCTGGGGAATTTTTCTCACAAGCGGCCCAGGCCCACAATCGCGGGGCAGCAAAGTCACTCCTAAAACTCGATTAGGAATTTTACGTGGCTTATGTGGCACACCGTGGTGCAGAGCTGCGGAAATAACAGGCATGTTTCCCTGTCAGCCTTACACTAGTATTAGTAGTGTCAGGAAAAATTAATCCACAAACACCAGAGGTTTATGTCCAAAAAGGAGACAGAGGAGTCCTGTAACTTTATTCATGAATAAAGGGAGAGGTCATGGGCATTTCCCATGGGGTCTCTCAAATGGCTAGAGGACACAGCCTCTTTTTATCCTAATTTCCCGGCCGCAGGTTCCCTCTCTCTTTTCCCCATTGGCTGAGGTACTCGAGAGGTACAGACTTTTCAAACCGCCTAATACAGACCCCCTTCTAACGTACGTTCCCCCCCGCCACACACCTTTTCTTTGTGTCTCTGTTCTTTTTCTCTAAGTCCAGGGATTTAACACGTCCTTGGGTGAGTAACAGTCTGTGTCAATTAATGGAATTCCTATGGAATTTATAGTTCCTCCCATTGCTTCCTTCACCTATCTGCATCTGGCCTTATCTACCAGCAGGCCTCACAGTTTGTTTGCAAAGACATCTGCCTCTCGTTCCTTTCAGGAGGCTTTTCCAGGAGTTTTGCCAACTTATCCCATCATACTTTGGCAGCCTGCAGCAGGATGGGCCGGGAGGGCCGAGCAGCAGCGGTGCTGAGCTGTGCGGTGCTGGGCGAGCGAAGGCAGCTCTGGGTCTCTTTCCATCGCTGGTTCTGGACAGAAAGGCATCCCCAGCAGCCATCTGCCGGCCCCGCTCCCAGCCCACCTGCCGTGCTGGGGCTGGGGGGGAAGCATCTGACTCATTTACCCCAGGCTGATAACATATTGCGGATATTTTGCGGAGGACAGCTGAGCTTTTTGGTGCCTCCTGATGCCTAAAAGAGCGTTTTGTTCCTTTTGCCTTCGCTGTGTGTGCTGGTTCCTCCGTGGTGTTTTGGAGGGCAGAAGCTGTCATCCCACATGATATTACTTGCTTTGGTACATCTGCCTCATCTGAGAGGATTGGGGTGTTGGTCCTTCTGAAGACATCAGAAAATAATCTTTTAAAGGGGCTCTACTTGCTAAATAAGTTACTATTTACCTAAGAGTACACAACCTGCTATATGTGTTCATAAAACTTTGGATTCATGCCTTCAAATCATCTAACATTACTTTTTTTGGGTTCTATTCTAGTCCACTACTTTATCTTTATTTTTTTTTTTTTTTTTTATTTTTTTTTTTATTTTTTTTTTTTTTTTTTTATTTTTTTTTTTTTTATTATTTTTTTAATTTTTTTTTTTTTATTTTATTCTTCAGCTTGCTTGGTACACTCCAGCATTGCTCTTATGCACACATGTTGCTATTCGTACATCAGGATCAAAGAAAAAAAGAAACACACTCTATTGCTATCTCTTTTCATCTTCCCCTGAGGATGGTGTGATTTAGTCTCTAATCTGGAGGGCACTGTCATTGGGAACAATGCCAAGTCCTTTTTTCATAGCATGTATGAGACTGAAATTGCTCATTAAAATTCTTCCCCACCTTAGTGCACAGTGTTTGCTGTGGGCTGCACTGCTGTTTGACTGTCTGTGTCAATACCGTCTGGCCACTCAGCATCTCTGGCCTTGGACTGCCTCATTATTCCTTTCTGACCCTGCCTCGGAATACTTGCAGGATTGTGTTCGAATCCCTTCCAAGTTTCAGCATCTTCCTTTTATAGATTTAATGGCCTCACCGGTTTTATCTGCTTCTGGTTTTTTCATTTATCTTGGTTACATTTAGTTAATTGAGACTAATGTTTTGTTGAAAAATATCTCTCTTGGTCCCCAAGCTGAGCTTTTGAAGTGAGTAGATTTGAGTAAAAATTTGCAAACGAGCTATTAATATCACCACTGCAAAGATACTCTCTCTTCACCCAACATTTCCACATTGGCCTGGAGGGGATTCCCTTTCCTGACTGGTACTCAAACAGTTGCCAGCATGTCTGTAAGCCTAGTCTACTGCTGACTGCTATACTAGAGCCAGTCTAACTTCTGAAGGTGAGACTGGTTTATATTACATTTTATCCCAAAAGAAATGAAAATACATATTTTATCTTCAACTCCTTAGTATAATTTTATAAATTAATCTGAATTCTTATTTGGCTCTTGAGTACCACCAGATGCTGCCTGGGAGCAGGAGGCGGAAGTAGTCACACCTGCTAAACCAAACCCCTCTCATTTGCCTTGCTTAGGAATGTGTGAAACTGCGATGAGCTACTTGGGAGATCCCAGCACTGTTGTAGGGCCACCTCCTGAGGAGCACAGCTCAGCAACAGGGAAGCACTGGTAGACTTTTTGGAGTTTGTCTGTTCTCTTACTTGTAAAAGGACCTGCAGTTTTCTTATGTTTACAGGTTTAATTGTGCAAAGGGCATAAAGGTGCGCCCATTTTTCTGTGTTAGAAGTAGTTCTTGGCATTCCTTCAAAGAGGGGTGAACCTGGGTTTGTCTAAACTCCATATTTTTGTGGCTGGGGATGCCTCTCCTGCTGCCCTTTCCAGCCTGTCACTGTGACACACGCTGTGCCAGGTCCCCATGGCCCGGGCACGGTGAGGGTTGGTTGCTCAGCTGCTCTACAGCTGCAGTACTCTGTCCAGCTGGAGAAATGCCATTCATACCAGCTGAAGGTCTTTTTCAAATATTTTGTGGTCACATCTTTCACAGCTCCTGCCCATTTCTGTATCCTTAATGATGTGTGAGTGAATGATTAAAATTCTACTAGTAAAAGTAGAAAGATATTCGGAAAAAGTTGGATCTACACCCTACAGAAGGAAGAAAAATGTTATAATGTTTGGTCTTGCATTTGACTGAGAAACTGATCAAATTCTCAGAGATACAGATCCAAGGTGAAAAACAAATCTTCTAATTTCCTAAAACTGGAAGAAAACTCAAGAGACAATATCTCAAACCAAGAAGTCATTTTATTAGGGGAGAACCAGGAGACAGAGCCAGTCCAGGAGAAGAACAAGCTCCTCCGTGTCAGTCCGTGACTGCACTGCTGGGACAAGCAGGAGCAGAGACCTCAGGGAGGCACAAGCCTCCCTCTGACTGGGAAGCAGGAGTGATGGCAGCATCCTAAGCAGGGGTGACAGATATTTTTTTCTGTGAAGGGAGGATGGGAATGCCCCATCAGTGAATTCCCAGGCTGCATTTCAGTGGACTGCAGAGGTTAATGCCATGCCTGGAGATAGGGAGCCAAAAAATCATAAGACCTAATTGCACCTTCAACCACTGCCTGTCAGTGCGAGACAGTTATGTGAGAGAGACCAGTCTGGAAGTGAGTTTTCTGCTCCTCGTGATTATATCGTCAACAAAGACACATTAGCTGAAAAGCTGTGAGGCATTTCTAGAATTTTTATCATGACTTATTATCATGGTTTATTATCATGGCTGCTTTCTGCAGGATATTCCTAGCCTCACAGGCCACTTAACATTTATAGCAGCTATCACCAAAATGAGTGCAATATGTCTTCAGTCTCTTAGTCCAGGATGGATGGGATGCAGAGAGCAGGGAGGAGGAAGGTGTTTCTCCTGGAGATCCTCATCTCCTGTGGCAATTTAGCCTGTACTGAAACTAATCAAACAGGCTGTATAGTTTAAGAGGAGTACTCCCAGGTGGAAAGGTAAACACAGGCTTCAGGGTAAGGCTAGGTTAGGGTGTAAATAAACATCCCTGATACTCAGGGGCATTTAGTGTGAAATGTTAATTGTGTTACAGAGGGCTTAGGTTTGGCAGATAAAATTACCAGCCAGCATTTCTAGATTGCGCAGCCAAGTTGATAACAGGTATTTTACTCTATAATAGTCCATGGATTACCATCTAGTGACATCAAATTACTGCCAGCCTGTGGCATGGAGTTCAGAAAAATAGCATTGCACAGGCATGCACAGCAGAAGGGCATCCCAGTGACCATGACAGGACTTGTGCTGAGTGATGCAGTTAACATGTGCTGGCACAAGAGGAAAGTCTCCAGGACAAAACATTTTTCTTTCCCTTTAGAAAGTGCTTTTTCCAAAAGCAGTGCTTTGCCTTTAAGCCAAAAAATTTGTTTCATGTTGCTAGGAGGATGTGCTGAATGAACAGAATGGAATAACCATGTCATTATTGGATGTTTTGGTATGATATTTATAAGGTAATATTATATGATATTAATACCAAGAAAGTTCAGGATCAGTGCTCCCTGGTCTTGCCTTCACAGACGTGGAAGAAACCAATCCCATGAATGACACTTGAAAGAAAACAAATCTCAGTATTTCCATAAGAAACTTGTGTTCTGAAATGGATTTGCTTTTTAGTGCCCAAAATCAGACATCACAAAGATTTTTCTAGAAACTGTTGGTCACATTCCAGCTCTGAATATAAGGGTTCCTGGCAATTCAGCCATGGTCAGTATGCACAGTTCTATATTTAGGTATCTGTATATAAGGACCCTGGCCATGATCTCCAGGACAACTTCATGAAAGCACATAGAGCAGCTGCAGCTCAGCTCATTCTTGCTATTTTCATGACCTTTTGTGCTCTGTAGGTATATTTTTGATGACTGAAGGAAAACAGCCCTGTTTTATGGGAACCTTGGGAATGAAATGGCCTTTCTTGTATATGTTTTTGGTTTTGTTTTTTATTTTAAATTGGAACAGAGCACTGAAGCTTTTGGCCTCCGCAAGTTCAAAAAAGTGTTTAAATAATGAAGCATTTTCACTCTTGGCTCATTACTCAGGGCTTTTAGCATTGTGTTTGAAAAGGAGCTATTTATGGGTTATCAAACAACTGAGCTGGGAGAAAGGAATTTAAAGAATGTCCTTGAGCCTTTGAGAAGCTTTGCAGAACAGGAACAACAAAAACTTGTGCCAACCCTTAGTGCCTCCCCAGCCAGGCTGCCCTTTTGCACCTGCCTGTTGCCACAGTGGGATCCTCCCCACAGTGACATGGGGACAGGGTTCAGGAATGGAATTACTATATCCCTTTAAAGACAGCTCAGGCCATGTTCTTGAAGGGGAAGGTAGGTTTTAGTTGGGATGGATTCTATGTAGCACCCAAATGAAGAGTAGAAGATGTCCCACAAGAGAAAATTCTGATCATAACAGAGCCTTGACATTATTTCCTCATACTAGAATGACGTGCAGTGATGTTTAAAGCATGTTAATGAATTTGTATGAATCTCTTTTAAACACAGCATATTTTGTAGGTGACAAAGACAACAAGAAGAAATCATAATAGAAAACTCACTCATTTCTCACAATTAACTTGAGTAATGGGCAGAAGGAAAGTGCCTCAGCCACAATGCAGGCTCATATGCCTATCCTGACCCTCTCCTGGCTCCTGCTCTCTTTCCCCATTGAGACAATTTCCTCAGGGAGACACAGATTTTGTCCCATCATCATGGACAGGAGAGCAAGGATGCTCTGCCATTTAAGAGATGGCTGCATGGACTCTTTGCAGAGCTCTGTTAGCAAATCTCTGAGGCATGTCAAGTACAGCAAACCACTGTCCCTGCCTGCTTATACACCACAGGGAAAACATTGAGAAAGAAGAGATGTATTTATTGAAAGAGCAGTACCAGCTCACAAACTGGCATTCAGACAGGACATACAGAGTACATTTCAGTCAGAAATATTCTACCCCCCCAGACACTCAGCTTTTGCAATAAGCTAAGATTTTCACAAAACAAATACTTTGCTATTTTGCCAAAGAAAAGGAGCTGGCATCTGGAGGGGATGACACCATCTGGGCTGTGGGACAGCAGGGGATGAGACTTAGTGACCTGGCTGGCTGTTCTAGGACTCAGTTGTTCTCTGCCTTCAGGAACTTTCCCTCTCTGCTCCCCCAGTTCCTCAGCATTTCTAAACTTGCTTATCCTCAAGTGAGTGTAAATCTCTATTACAAGCAAAAGTATTATCCTCATCTAAACCAAGTAAATTTGTATCTTATTGCAGCACAGCAACCTAAACTCTGACTTAGACAGCAGGTATTTGTGTTATCTTGGTGTTTTGTGGTCCAGTAGGAAACAGCTACAGTGTTAAGCCCCCTCTATTGAACCCAGTATCTCATGCTTTAAATATGCTCAGCAGTGCCCGAGGGATTCACTTCCCACCTCAAACTCCTCCCTGCCCTGGATAATCACTTGTGGACAGCCAGGAAAAGCAATAGCTGCTGGCAGAAATCAGCTCTCCAAACCCCTTAGTCCTGCTGTAAATCTGAGGAGATATAAGAGGGATAGGTCAGGAGCTCAGCTTATGCCCTAAGTCATCTGCTGACGAATAACAACAGAAGACCTTTCCCCCATCTCCTGCCCAGCCAAAGCCTGACACCAAGGAAGGGCTGTAAATCCAAAACATGATTTTTGAGTTTGTTTCTTCAGCAATGGCAGTCTCTCCTTTCTGAGCAGGATGTGACAAACTGGGGAAAGAATTTGAACTCCAACTGGCTTCCCATGAGCCAGGGAGATCATGGACTCATAGCATGGTTTGTGTTGGAAGAGAGCCAAAAATCATCAAGTTCCAAACCCCCTGCTGTGGCAAGGGACACCTTCCACTAAACCAGGTTGCTCAGAGCCCCTTTCAACTTGGCCTTGAACACTTCCAGGGATGTGGCATCCCATCTTCGCTGGGCGACCTCTTTAGTGCCTCACAAACATGACACACAAGAATTTTTTCCTAATATCTAATCTAAAACTACACTCTTTTAGTTTGAAGCCATTGCCCCTTGTCCTGTCACTACACGCCCTTGTAAAAATTCTCTCTCTCCTTGTAAGTTCCCTTCAGGTACTGGAAGGCCACAATTAGGTGACCCTGGAGCCTTCTCTTCTCTACGCTGAACAATCCCAATTCTCCCAGCCTTTCCTCATTGCAGACGTGCTCCAGCCTTATGGTCAAGTGGTGGCCCTTGTCTGAATTTGCTCCAACAGGTTGTTGTCCTTCCTGTGCTGGGAATCCCAGAGCTGGATTCAGTGCTCCAGGTGGTGTCTCACAAGTGCAGAAGAGAGGTGCAGAAACAACTGCCTCGACCTACTGTCCATGGTGCTTTTGATATAGAGATGTACTTGGAGAAATGCTGCCAGACTGAGGAAATAGGCAGACTGTTTCTTTAAGGGCATAAAAAGATCAGTGTCTGAAAGAACAGATCTCCTGGCACTATAGGCATGACTTCTGCTGTATGACATTACATGAATTTTAAGATCATTAAGAGCAAAGTTTACACTTGGCTTTTACACTTCCACAGCACAGTGAGGTATTTAAAAGATGTGTAGATGTGGCACTTAGGGACTGTGCTTTAGTGTTGAGCTTGGCAGTGTTAGGTTTAACAGTTGGACTTGATGATCTTTAAAGGTCTTTTCCAACCTAAATGGTCCTATACTCGCTCAGTTGCTCCTGTCGGACAGGAGGGGCATTACCAGGGTCCCCGCTGTGCACTCAGAGCTGACAACATTCATAGGCATTTTCCAGATTTCCTGCCTTAAAGTAACCTGAATTTATCACCTGACAAACTCGGCAGCGAAGTCTAGTTTTTATCTGTCACAGAGCAGACGGCAGTGGAAATGAAGGTTCGTTACTTTCTCTCCAGGACTGCAATGCTCGCTGTTTCAGCCACCGGCTGCTGACCGACAGACAGTCGCTCTGTCTTCGTAGCTGACAAGGGCTGTTGCAGACACCACCTCACCACTGATTTGATTATGTCGAGATGAGGGAGGATGTGGTTTTGAAACCTTGAATGCCCTTCACTCTCTGACTGCTCTGATGTGCGGCGGCTGCTGTGCAGTGCAGGCTCTTCAGTTGTCTCCTGGATGAAATTATCTCATTAGGTGATTTCAAAGAGCTGGATGGAGCAGAGCCTCCTGCTTTCTCAGAAGGAGAGTCTCATCAGCTTTCCTGGAATTGACAAAGTATATGTGAAAGGGATGTTTACATCCCATGAAAACCTTACTTTAAAGACACAGCTCCAAGATTTCTTTCTTTGGAGAGCAGTTAAACAGACCAGCCCTTTGCCTCCTTTCCTTCTCCCTCCAATCCTTTCTCTCCCCTTTACCCAGGCTTTTTTTGTTCACATTATACTTCCAAACAGCTTGAGGATATTTATCAGTCAGCAATATTTTTATTCTAGTACATGTAAGCCAATATGGATACACAGGAATAAATCCCCAATGGGGAAACCCCACTTCTGCAATAAGGGGATTTTTGATTTCTAAACCACAGTGGTAAAATAAAAACAAAACAAAACCCCTTGATCCTTGAATAAGACCATGTCTGCGGGTGTGTTACCAACATGGTTGTTATCATATGCAGTGCCCATGTCAGCACATGCTGGTGCAGCCCTTTCACCAAAAAGAGCTGCTGCATGGTTAGAAGCGCTGCTCCCAAGACTCCAGGAAGGCAAATTCCTGTGCCTGCCTGTGGAGTGGCATGGGTATGGCACTTAAGGAGTGCATCCACATTCCTGTCTGTCCATGGGCTGCACAGAAGAACCATTTCTGGGAACAGATGGAGGCTTGGGACTGAATTGCCTCCAGTAAGAAAAACGATAGCTCTGATGGAGATTTTTCTAATAGGAGTATGTACTGCCTCCAAAGTGGGGTGATATTAGCAGCTCATTTCATACAGATCATAACATAGCTACCTAATCTGCCTTTAAAGGACGGCCTGCCCAGTTTTGTGTTTCAGTACCATTTCCCAGTTCTCCTCCTGTTCTGTAAAACAAGCAGTATTAGAGCCATAACTAAAGCTACCTGTTGTGGGGTGGCCTGTTATCTTTTTAATAAACACTGTAGACTATTTGCTCAGCTTACAGCTGACATTTTTTCATTGCAATCCTTTTAAATATAACGTGTATTCTGGAAAGCCAGGCTGGCTTTCTGCAGTGTGTGCACATCAGTAGCTGAAAGGTAGAAGGCAGCATTCAGTTTCCCGATGGTGCAAAGGGCAGATAGAATCTTCTGCTCTCTTCTTGTGCTTCTGCTTTTGTGGGGCTGGCAGACCAAGGTTTTTTGGGTAGGAAATGTGGCTGGGTAAATCAGGAGAGAGCATGTACCTGCAGAATGAAAGTGCCATTCCGTGAGGGTTTTTATCTTAATGAAATTTTTTAAATTACAGTCGGTTTACTCTTCTATATTGCTTTTGCTCAAAAGCTAAGGAGTTGCTAGTTAGATTATGGAAAACATGCACTCTCATGAGATGGTTTTCTAAGACATTTTCAGAGCTATTAGAGAAAAATACCCTTTTCTCACAGCATCATGAGTATAGTCTGCTGTCTTCTCCTGTGATCTTCAGAATGGTTACTGTTTAATTATTGATATTTACAACATGGCAGTAGTTAAATGTGGCTGCTGTTCTGCAGGTAATCTTTATATGCCTACATTTGGCTAGAAAAATATTTGTATTATGATGAGTCACAGGAACTGATTTAAAATGCTGCATGTAAACATCCATGCAACCTCTATCTGCAGCCTGAAATTCTTGGCGTATGCAGTGGGTGCTGACTGAAGTCTGCAGGGCTTAATCCAACTGTTGTTTCCCTTTGCTGACACGCAGGGAACTGTGTGCTTGCTCCTGTCTCTCCTTGTTCGGCACTTACTGTGCCTGGATCAGCACAGCAGCAGAGCTGAGGCCCCTCGGTAGCAGCCCTGCAGCTGTACCATCCTGCTGCCTTCACCAGATGCATTAGACACTGCCCTGTGGTTGCCAAACCCACTTTGCTTTTGTGCCTTTAGATTTTGGCGTTGGTTCCCTGAGGGATTTGCTTGCAGAAAAGCTCTCTGCAGCGACAGGAAAAGCACTGCTTTCCTCCTGACAGGTATCCCCAGCCCTGGCCCTTGCTGCTGGGATTTCTCTGGGTGCCTGAACTTTCTCTATTATGTGCATTAGCAGCAGTGCTGGAAAACAGCAGCTGCAGGCACCAAGAGCAGCCCTGTTGCTGGATGGGGCACACCTTTGGGGAAATGTCAGTGCCAGCAGCTCAGGCGCTGGCGTGAGGATGCTCTTGCCCTCCCTTGTGCTGAAAGCACTCTGGCTCTGGCTGCTGACAGCTGACATTCCTCCAGCTGAGCCTTTCCCATCCAACCAGATGGCAGCTTTAGCTTTCAGTGAAATGTGACCAAGGCACCCATTAAAACAATCTCACACTAGGGCTGAGCAGCCTGGGGAGTCTCTCTTGCAGGCAGGTTAGTCATGCCAGGATTTTGCACTGGTGGGTGGATGGGGACCCATTCTCTAAGAGTGCCCTGGGCATCAGTGCATGGCTGTGCATGCTCTGGGAAAAGTGGGAAAAGTGGGCTGTCATGCAGAGCCTGGTGACCTCTGCTGATCTTCTGCTCTGGGGACAGGCTGATGGGGATTAATTGATTCATCTGGGGCCACCAGCTTTCTCAGCTGGTTGCCACCCCCAGAGGAATGATATTTTCCTCCATCAGGCTTGACTAATTGTAAGCCTTTAAAAATGGCACTTCCAAAAAAGAGGGACCTGCTGAGTGAGTTGTTAGTCATCCTTATCTGGGAGGGAAGCGACGGTTGCTGTAGAAGCTTCTTTATCTCTGCAGCACCATGTTCTCCGGAGAGGGGGCTGTGGGATGCCAGGTGTGGGGAGCTGCCAGCCACCTTCCTTCAAGGGGAGCAAAGGGTAGAAAAATGCTTCTGAAGGGCTACCTCTGATCTCTCCAAATTATGGCTTTGTTTTTAAAAGCTGCTAATTTTAAACAGGTTGTAATTAATAAAGCCACCTGTATTTTTCTTTTGATGTCTGACACAGGTTAGGTTTTGGGGTTTTTTTTGCAAATAGATGAAGCTTGATGTTTCTGCTGATGGATGATCCAGCTCTGTGTCTGAGAGCTTGCAGCAGACTCTGAATGTCTGGCTGGGAATATTCTCACTCTGCAGAAGTGTGATCCTCTGTTTGCAGGCACAACGGAGCCCAGAACACATTTTGAAGGACGCTGTGGTTGAATTCACGTTGGTACGTCCTCTGATGCCCTTCCTCTTGGGTTTAAAATGGTTTCTCACATACTTTCCAAGCTTCACTGCGTTGTGGCTCCTTTTCTGTGCTGATGAAGAAGTCTCCAGAAAGCATATTGAGCATGTTATATATTACACATATGCGCAATCCACTGCTGGGAAATGGCCAGGGCTGCACCAAACTGGTCTTGTCCTAGATGGGAATGTGAGAGCATTGCTGTGTCTTCTCTCTAATCCTCATATATCTCAAGAAAGAAGAGAGCAGCCTTGTTCCAAACCTCTCGTAGCTATGCCCCCTCATCCTCACCCTCCCACAGCAGCCTCAAGGACCCCCTGAAGAATGCTGCCCACCACAGCCATTCAGTGTAACTCGTAGATGTCTTCAATTGAGGTTTTGCGTTTGGTCTGTGAATCAGAGGTTCATTCATTGGTGTTTCCTATCAATTAGCAAAATACTTGTTTTTCAGAAAAACTGGCAGTGATCTGCCTGCCCGAATAACTGAATTGGGGTCAAACTCTCCATCCTGCTCCTCCTTTGCATAATGCACTCTGATACAGAGCCTGTTTAATACAGCAGCATTGTCTAAGAAATGACATTTGGCTTTTGCCTTGGCAGGGGTTTGACAGTATCTCACCACCTTTCCCATTATTTTCCCATTACAAGTTTTACCCCTAATGAGGCTGAGAATAGGAGCTGCTTTGCTCTTATCACAGAGATTGCCACAAGTGAATTTACCCCCAGCTTCTTTGAAGGACCCATCAGCACCCAGTTTACTGATTAGACCCCGGGAGTCTAATCAGCAAATTTCTCTGGTGTGGCAGGAAGATGTGTCTCTGCCAAGCCTTGGCTTCTGCAGGTTGAAGAGCTGCTCTGTTGTTTTCATTAGTTGTGTTATCCACATAGGCATTCATTGGTCAGGTTTTGCTTCTTATCTGTGACCTTCAGTCCTGTTTGTTAGGACACTTGTGTGATAAAGGAGTGCACCTCCCAGGCTGATAACATGGTTTATTTTTCATGAGACATGTATTTGCATACCAAATACACAGTGTTACTTGAAAAAAATGAAAATAATTTTGTATTTAGTATCTATCTTGTCTTTAAAACATTCCAGGCAAATTCTGTATCAAAAAGAATTCACAATTTCTGTTTCAGAAATTTTCTGTTTTCTTTTTCCATCAGCAGAATTGACCTCATCTGAGCACACAAAGGGGATGATGTCATTGTCAGGGTCTGATGTTGACATAAGGTTCCTAAGGCTGTCATCCTCTATGCTCATTTTCCACTGAAAGAAAAGCAGAAAAAAATGCATTAAACCAATTTTACATGTCAGAGTATCTAATCCAATCCAATCCCTTCAAGCCCCTCACTACCAGAAGGACATTGAGGTACTGGAGAGAGTCCAGAGAAGGGCAATGGAGCTGGTGAAAGGTCTGGAGCACGAGTCTGCTGAGGAGCAGATGAGGGAGCTGGGGGTGTTTAGCCTGGAGAAAAGGAGGTTCAAAGAAGACCTTATTGATCTCTACAATTACCTGAAAGGAGGTCGTAGCAAGTTTGGGAGAAGTGTCTTCTCCCAGGTAACAAGAGGAAACAGCCTCAAGGTGTTCCGGGGTGGTTCGGACTGGATATTAGAAAAATTTCTTCACTGAAAGGGCTGTCAAGCACTGGAACAGGTCACCCAGGAAGGCTGTGCAGCTGCCATCCCTGGAAATATTTAAATGACATGTAGATGTGACAGTTAGAGACATGTATGACTAGCGACTTTGGCAGTGCTGGGTTAATGGTTGGACTCGAAGTTGAAAGTCTCTGCCAACCTAAATAATGCTATGATTCTATGAAAAGCTTTCTAATTCAGAATACACCACCTACTTATTTATTGTGCTACAGAGCTTATAATTTTACATGCGCTGCAAAAGGTTGTGAATAACAGATGATGTAATACATTTTGGTTCAGCACATGCTTCTGGTTAAAGTCATACATGAAAGTGCTCACAGCTTCCATTATGGTTTACAAAACAGGACAAAATGCCTCATGGAAAATTTAGATTCACTTAGCTCAGAATCTAGCTAGGTTAAGCAGTCGCTGAAAAATACCTTTTTCATTTATACACATATAAATTCAGAGAGATTTCCCTTTTAATGATAGACCAGATACGTGTCATCACAGTGACAGCTTGCTAAGTCCCCTGGCTGATACAATACTGTTTGTCAAACAAATGGCAAGGAGAGCAGGTTGCAGGAGCCTCTCCGCCAACGAAAAGCCTCCTGCCAGCACCGTAGGTGGCTGATGGACAGCTCCCTCCAAACAGGGACAGTTATATAATAATAACTCCACTCTGTGACAGTGGTGATGCTAATGTATGCAAATACTGCTATAATGAATCCAATTAGATTTCTCTGTATACAGAAATATGCCAGACTACCCTTATCTAATATCATGAAAAGGGGAGAGAAGAGGACTTCAGCCTTGGAGATGTCACGCCTGTCTCTGCTCCTGGAGCTGCTCTGCACTGGGCTGGGGTCCTGATACCGCAAACCTCCCAGCTCCTGCCAAGTCCTGGTGGCTGCTGCAACTGTCTGGAAGAGGAGGCACTGTAGCTGCAGGGACTCAGAGGCTGGCACTGCCAGCTTTACCAGGCTGCAGTGGGTTCAGAGGTACAGCTGGTCAAGGCCAACAGAGTAACAGAGACCTGTGGAGCCTGATCACCTGCTTTATATTTTCAGGAGCTCATATTCACTTCTGTTACAGAATCACAGATGAGCCCATGTTGGAAGCAGCCATGAAAGACCATCTGGTTCAACCTCTTGTGGGAAAAGGAACCTGCTATCTAGCACCCTGGGACTGGCCCAACTTGAAAACCTCCAGCGATGCAAACTCTACCATATTCTTGGGAAGGTTGTTCCGCTGTAAAAAATGTCTTTATCATATCATGGTTAGGTTATGGCTTTCTCTTGGTTTCATGACAAATCTCTTAGAGTGTTTTCAGCACATTTCCTAAGCTGGATCGTGAACAGACTCTGCTGTGCAAGGAGGCTGGAGGGGAAGCTGTTGGCTCAGTAGTCATGAATGAGACACTTCCAGACTTCATTTATTAAAGAAATTTTTCTTTAGGGCCTCCTGAACACTTATTATGTTCTGGTTCCTGCTGATCAATGTTTCTGTTGCCTTGATTAATCAACCGATCTTGTGAAGAGTTTTAATCAGCTCCAACACTGCCGGGAACTAGCCCCACTTCAAGTGAAGGAAACACGACTGTCAGCAGCTGACAGGACACCCAGCTGCTCACTGGGCCTGAGGCTGGATGCTTGGGATGGCATAAAGGCAGATTCTGGGAGTAGGAAAGAAGATGTCGGGAAAGATGAAAAAAGAAAAAAGGACAGGTAAAATCCCAGGAATCCATTGCTGTGAGCTGTGTCTGTGGACAAGACATCAGCACCATGAATATGCCAGAGTGGTGGCCAGTGGGAAAATCTACTGCTTGGATTTTTAGGTCATGCAGTGAAAAGTGACTGAACACTGCATAGACTTCATTTAGCTGTATTTATGCCATTAGCCCTGATCCCTAGGGGACAGATTGACTTAAAATCACAAGATTTTCCATGTAATATATTTGTATTCCTTTTTGTTTGCCTTGCAAGCTGTGGATTCACCCAAATTCATACGCTAAAGTTTTTCCCTTGTGATGACAGGGACCACAGCGAAAAAGGGAGCACAATATAAACAGGGTTAGGTTACCCAGGTCTAAGGTGCACTGAGCTGCTGGAAATGCTTGCTTTGATCCCCATGGGTGCAGGGTTTCTGCAGCGCTTCCCAGGGTGTGCTGGAGCAGCCCCCCTGCACTTCTGCACCCACTGGATGTTCACACCCCATCCAGTGGTCCTCTCCTAGCACCTGGCACTGATGCTGACCTGAGGGCTGCATTTCACAATGTTTGCCTTCTTTGCGCTGGCAGGGCAGCTCCAGCATGGTGTCCACCTGATCTGGCTGCAGGTTTGCAGGGCACGGCCCCTCTGCCTCACACATCTCATGGCTCATCTCTTTCCAGAACTCCAGCTACTAGGTGGTTAATTTTGTCTCACAGGGGGAATGGAAATGCATCCCTGGCTGCTGGGTACCCGCCAAGGAGGTAAAGTGACTTCCTTTCATCATCTTGAGTAACAAATGCCCCTTCCAGGGCTGACTCCCCTAGCAGCCACCAGTGGCACTGAGGGCTGGTCACCCTTACACTGCTCCCCCACCACCACGGCCAGCTGTGCTGGAGCCTGCTCTAAAGCCACATCGTTCTAGGACCAAACTCTCTCTGCCTGCCTGCCTGCCTTCAGCCTGGCACCAGGGTTGCGCTGCAGATTTCTTTCCCTGATGAGAACAGAAAACTGATCAGCCACAAGGTGCAGCCAATGATCATCCCTTCTACAATCCAGTTCCTTCCCAATGTAAAGCAGCATGCATTCTGTTATGGCTTTTCATATTCCTACAATGCATTTTTTCTAATGACTAAATTATATTATCTTTACATTAAATATGAGCTAAGTGGAATCCCATTGTTTGCAGCTGTTGATCTGTAAACATGAGCTGAAAGGAAGAAAGTTGAGGGATGTCCTCCACAGAAATGTTGCACTCACAATTGTGGATAGAAAAGAGTAGAAAAAGGACAATCTGCTACTGCTAAAGCAAAAGAATTTCTATAAGGCTTCAGCACTAAATTTCTGGTAACAGACCCAGGAGTGAGAATTATAACTGGAAGCTCTAAGCCCTACCTTCAAGATCACTCACTGATAAAAAGACCACTTCTCTGGCAGGCGAGAAGTCTTGAATTTACCTGAGCTCTAAGGAAGATCCCAAGCCATTTGCAGATAGGAATCTTCACTTGAACATGAGCTCAGATATAGGTTGAGTCCTTCCTTTAATAGCTTATCTCGAATATGAAATTATCTGTCTTTTTAAGGCCAGTAGATATCCCTCCTTGCTGTTTGCAGTCCAGCTTCTTTCTGTTAGTCCAGCAGATAGGACGTCATGTCTTAACCACTCACATCTGGCACTCTTTGCCCCTAATGCTTTCCTGTTAATTTATTTCCCATTAACCTAAATTAGAATGATCAAAGGCTGAGGCTTGTGGTATCATTCACTCACATTCTTCTACCTCTCCTGCTTTAAACTACATCTAGATTACTTACTATGATTTCACATACCAAGGCCCACAATAGTATTGAATAGTGAAATATATTGAATAATTAATATTATCATGCTGCATGTCTTTCAATGCCACATGCAGCTATTCCCTGGTTTGTGTATCCTGCTCAGTGCTCATGTTCCACAGCTGTCTCACCTCAGCCTCTGTCAGTTCT
Organism: Origma solitaria; assembly: GCA_013397895.1. Lineage (NCBI taxonomy): Eukaryota > Metazoa > Chordata > Aves > Passeriformes > Acanthizidae > Origma > Origma solitaria. Next base: position 58,346 of record VZRL01004010.1, on the reverse strand, counting down.
TTGAGGGATCACAACAGGCACACCACTCGATGGCTGACCTGCCCTGTGCTCAAGCACACCACTGCTCCAGTGGCACACCTGTGAGAGTAAGGCTTCGCAGCTTCAGGGCTTTGAGGCTTCACTTCCGCCTGTCATGTAACCCTTGATCAAGGCCACCAGATGTTTCAAGTCATCACAGTGTTGAGTAGACACTTGCAGGTTTTACCCACCTGGCCACCTTCTCTGCTGAAGGTTTCTTTTTGAGTAGGAGATACATAAAGCTTTAGCAAATCTTGGAATTTGCATTTTGTCATTAATGTTGGCATCTACCCCCCAGAAGAATGGGAAAGACAGTGGCAAGAAAGGCACATTAGCCTTACAAACTGAAGTTTGTGACTTAATATGTAGTTGCCATTGCATACTGAGGGTTTGTAATTGAGGTTTTTAATTAAGATGCATGAATTGCTTGTAGATTCCCAAAACTATTCCACTTATGATCAATCTGCCAGCATAAATGACTGACCAAGGTACACAGACCAAGGTACACAGTTGGTGTAAAAATCCCTCTTATATCCTTTTTATCAGGCTTGGCTACACAATTCTGTTCATTTTCCAAAGAAAATCAATAGCAACAAATAGCAGTTGCATTAGTGGCCATCACAGTGTCGGCTTCCTTGCAGGGTCAAAACATTGGCTGGCCTATTTTTTCTTTCATAGAGACCATCTAGGGATCTAGAAACACCAGAAATGAGAGAATTGTTCAAATTACTTTTGGAAGATTTCTTCAAAAGAAGTCACGGCCTGCCTTATGAGAAGCTGGGCTAATCTTCCAGAGACCAGTTCTGCGGTTCAGCACCATTTTTTGTGCAGAAATAATTTTCTGTCCAGAGTCTGGCATTGCAATTATCTTGAGTTTTTCCAAGAAAATTATTATAAAATTAAATCAATTAATTTTCCTATTTTATCTATTAAATATTCACTCAGGCCCAGTAGCTAGGCCTTCTTATAAAACTAAAAAACACCAAAACAAGCCTTTCTTCTCTACGCCCAGCTGGGCTGTGTGGAAAAACCTCCAGGTAGGACTATGAATCCTGAACTTTTCACTTATTCCTGTTCCTTGGCAGGGCATTACCTCCCTTTGGGCCCTGGGGCTGTGGAAGCACTGTGTTCATGTTCAGCCACCAACCTCTCTGAGTGCCTCCTCTCCCGGGTCCTTGGTGTCTGTCCTTGGAGAGCATTGCTGTGCAGAGGGACTTGAACCATGTGTGATCTGCAGCACCCCGGCATCGCCTGCTCTCGTGGTCAGCAGCTGCCATTGAGGCAGGATTTGTCTTTATTTCAGTGGTGCACCGGGAGGGATCAGTGAAGTTCTGTGCAGGTCTGACCTGCGAAGGCTTCACTCACCATCGCTTCATCAACCTGCCCCAGACCTGACAGCTGATCTGACTCAGAGAGCTGAGAGGTTTTGTGTGAAGATAAAGAGATAACAAAGCCAGGCAGATGAGAAGGAAACTATTTTCTGGGAGGAAATGTTGTCATTTAAATTCTGATTTAAGAATAAAACCAAAAAGAAATTACAATTGTTTTGAAAAGGCTCTCTTTTCACATTGATACTGCAGTTTTTAACTTGGGTGATTCAAAGGCTCTGCAGAAGGCTGCACTGAGGTTACCAAAGGATGTCAAAATGAGTGACTCTCCTGGGAGGGTCAGTCACGTCCTCACAAAGATCAGCTTGCTTCTGAGTGTCACCAAAACGGGGCTCAGTCCCCACCTGCTCCCAAACACTGCATTAGAAAGGTCAGTGTTGAAAGATCTACAACAAAAAAAAAAAATTCACATATTATTGTCAGTTTTTTAAAATGCTCCTTCTCAGAGAGCTGGCAGCAGGCGGAGGATACAATAGGCGTTTGGCCAAGGTCATCCAGAAGAGCATCCTGACAGGGGACTGGGCAGAGGAATCGTGTCTTGCCACCTCAGTCTGATCCCTGCAAGTGCCCTCAACCTTCACTGGGCTGGAGACCTCAAACTATACCAACTCTTTGAATTTCACTGACACAGTGAACCTCTGCATCCTAACTCCAAGTGTGGAAATATTTTCTGCTTTTCCTGATCCTTTATGCGTAGGCAGAACCTCACTACAGGGTGGTTTTGATTGTGTTTATTTGACTCCATTTGATCCCTGTAAGTCTATTTTATATCCCTCAGGTAAAACACTGCTCCATTGTAAGGCAAGAGCAGCTTTTTGTCATTTATCACGTAGCTCTTTTATGAACAGACTCTGTGTAAGTGCTAAGTAGAATAGGATCAGCTCAGAAGAAACATCTATTTTCGTGAGAGGTGAGTCTGAGATCTTTCTATACAGGGTCACTGGAAAACCCAGGAGTCCCTGCCCAGTGCAGAGATGTGCTGTGCACACATTTAATCTCCAAACCCTTCCGCTTTGTGCTGCCTGTCAGTGATGCTGATGCTTCCGACCTTCCCAGGAGTGTGCAAAATGCTGGAGCTGTTAAATAACTGCTGCATTTTCACCCCATGCTGGCTTATATCTGTGGTTACAGGAACATTTCCTAGGACTATAACGCTATGCTGCATTTTTGCATCTGTGGGTCAAGGGCAGAGGTTTCGAACTGACTCTGGCTACTGATAAAGAAGGACTCCCACAGACGCTGTCTTCTCCTTTCCCCCAGTAGCACATAAACAGAAATTACATAATCCAAAGAGATTTCCTAGGAGAATGAATGTAGGATCATCTCACCCTTCTGTTTGCCTCTCCAGCTCCTGTCCGTAATTATCTTTTTAAGGGATATGGACTCTGCAGAAGAGTCTTGGTGTGTATGACTTCTGCAAGGACAAAAGAGCTGGAGGAGACTGCAACTCCCTGGAATGGGTTGTGGAGAAGCAGGACATCTGTGTGGCTGTCCCTCAGCTGCACTGCTCTTCTGGGGGTGGCCTTGTTTGCCTTGTTCCCACCTTGTCCTTGGGAATAAAAGAGATAAGGCCTGTTAGCTGGAGCAGGAAGAAAGGATAGGATGCTGTGAAGGGAAACTCACTGAGACTGCAATGTAGTGAACAGGAGTAACCAGAGATGGAAAGTCATTACAGTTTACAGACCAGGCAGTAATTTGTAAGGCATTTGCATATCCTTCAGTGCCAAGGTGCCGGGCAAATGGGTCAAGACTACAGGTGGTGAAAATAATTAGGACGGCAAGACACCTCATTTTGGTAATCTCATTTAATAACAACAACAACTTCCATTTCATCCCAAGAGCTCTGAGGCTAATCCAGCAGTTTTATTTCTGAGCATCCTTGAGTGCGACTTTTAAAATCTCTTTGACTAATTCACTGCCTTCTATTTGGGGAAAAGCTTTGAGAGGTGCTGCTAATGAAGACAAATGAAGGAAAAGGAACTTGACCCCAGAGTATGAAATTTTGCTCATTAACTTGCGCTTCCAGTTGGCTGATTGATATTATTTGGATGTAGATGGGGTAATTAATGACAGGAAGTAATGCAGCAGGATATGAGTTGTGCACAATGTATCTCAGTAAATCTACCCTTTATTATGTCTTGTCTTATTTATGTGCACTGCATTTGTTATACCACTGCCTGATGTAGTTACCACCTTCATTTGGAATTTCCTTAACTTAATCGTTTTCTTCATTCTTTTACTCTATTTTGGGATTTCATTGTTTATGTTTCTGTACGTAACAATTTCCTAGTCTGTTTTTAGTAGCATGAGGATGCATTTTCATGGTCATATGGAACATTTCAGCATGTGAAACACTTCTTACAATAGGAATTGCCATTGAGATGAACTATACTTCCTTCCTACTTCACTGGACGAGCTATTGGAATTGCCAGTAAATTAATGGTCACAAATCTCCCATGTACTCTCACTCACGTTATTTCTCTGCCCCAGAAGAGAATGAGCTCAATATGAAATTTTTTACATTTTTGAGGTGGGTGGAGGGTGAAAGAACTTTTTTTTTTAAAATGACACATTCTCCTGGGAAGGAAATTGTCTTATAGTTTGAGCTGAAGGATTTTAAACCAGTAAAATACCACAGTCTTTTGATTTAGCTTCTTGATGTATGAACAATATATATCACCAAAGGAAAAGATGAGCTTAGAATAGTGAATGATGTGAAATGACCTATGGAAAGGTTCTGTAAGTGTTTATGCATGTGAATAATTTTACAGAAACCTACTGGGGTGATAAGAGAATATACCTCAAAAAAGTTACTGACCTTAATCTTTGTTTGAATGATGAGGCTGTTGTTATGAATATTTTTGCCCAGGTTTCTCAAAGAACACTACATTTTGTTTGTTTGCCTGCCCACCCATCTTTTGCCACCCCAAACCCCTTTGAATCCTTTGACATAAACCTGGTACTTACACTTGAGATCATACAATGAAACCTTTTATGCATCTCATAAAATTAAAATATTTGAACAAAAATATTTGAACAAAAAACAACATTCTTTTGTGCAAGATACGAAGCAGAAGATGGAAGAAATTGTCAGGACAGATTAAGAATCTGAAATTAAGAATTATTGCCTATGCAAGTGGAGCTTCTATGGTCACAGGCGCAGATTTCTAGGAGGCAGACAAAATGGGGGTTACAGCTTGGGGCTGCACAGCAATTGTCTGTGTCTACTTCTCTGGATCAAGGGGACTGAGACTGCTTATCTGCGAGTTGAAGAGGGGAAAATGACCTCACAAGTCCTGCAAAGAAGAACATTCAGATGAGCAATTATCATACAATAGCTGATGCTCTGGAATTTCCTCTAGCAACAATAACTTGATTTCTTGCAAATTCTCACAGGCATCGGTAAGAGAGGCGGGGAGAATCAGGTACTCCAACAACTTTGATAGTCTCCATGATTTTATTTAGGACACATTGAGATAAAAAGTTGGAGGTGGTGTCGTAGAGTTGCATTCCTGCTGAGTGTGATGTGTGGTTCAGGTCTGTGTTGCTTTTAGATTACAAAAGTATCTTTCTCCATGCCAGACTGCTCCCTCCTCCTCACTTCAGACATGGACATCTGGATGTCCATGGATGATGAGCATCATTCCAGACATAAAATTGAGTTGATAAAGACACCCAGTGTTGGCTGCAGGGTCTTTGCTACATAGAGAGTTATATATACTTATTAGTGTCCTGTACCTAGGTATGGCATTCACTTGTCATATTGGATTGCTATACAGTGACAGTAGTGCAAAGTTTGCATTTCACCCCAGAACTATCTGCATTCCTCACTTTTTATAAATGAAACACTTTAGGAAGAAAAATCTCCCTTTAAAATTACTTCATTTATTGGTATATGCTTGGAATAGTTCAGGTATAGGATCACTAAAGGATCTTTAAGTGATCTTATTGTATCGTATGCTTCAAAGAACAAATAACACCTTTAAAGTTCATAATAAAATACCCTAATAGCAAATATTAATCCGTGTGGGCTATCTTTATGAGATAGTAACAATCTGAAGTGAAAGTTCATTTTGCTGGAAATATTTCACATAGCCAAGAGAAAGAAAAGCTCTCACCCTCTCCAGTGAGAACTGCAGAAAGGGAAAAGCAGGCTTCTATCATTCAGAATTTACTGAAAACATGTTGAATGTTTATTTGAAATGAGAGGAATGGCCAGCCAGCTGGCAGCCTTCTGAAAGTCTGTGTGTCTCCTCTCAGCAGATGGTGCACACAGAACCCAAACACAAAGCCTCCTCCTTTTGTCTGAGGTGCTTAAAATGTGCTTCAAGGCAGAACTGTGGGCTGCTGTGCGACCATTGCTGCTGCCTGCAGGGCACTAGTGAGGGTAGGAACCATTTTAGAATGGGTAAAAGGCAATTTAGTGTAAAGCATTTTATTGTTTTCCTGTTGAAATAAGCTTAGAGTTGATCTTTTTGTCCCAGCACAAAAGAAAAAAAAAAAGAAAAAAAAAGAAAAAAAAAGAAAAAAAGAGAAGAGGCTTAGTAATCCCTCTGTGTGATACTAGCAGTCAATTGCACACTTTTTTGTCTCTTCCAGTCTCTTCTGTTCTCCTCCATTCCCCTAGAGCACCCATCTTTGCCTTTCCCCACAACTTCTCTGCTGTGATCTGCACACATTCATTCTCTGTAATTCAAATTCATCCCATCTCCTTTGAATCAGAACTTTTCTTTTTATTTTTTCTCCATTTCTTCTCTAATGATTATTTATTAAGTAAATTATGCACATTACAGCTTATATGAAAATAATAAATGTTCTGGCATAATTACTGTAGTAAACTGTCTGGGTAATAAGCCCTGAAAATTGCAGGGAAAATGCCAAAACATTTCACTGTATAAGCGCCACAACCTGGGAGCATGAAGTGCCCATGACTAATCATTGGTCTCATTAACTAATCCGATGGCGGATGTAAAGACAATAATTAAAAGTAAATCCGCGGCATTTCTGACTTTAGTCAGAAATGGTAAAACCATCGTGAATAATTGGCCCCTTTGAAGGGTGGGATTAGCTGGCTGGCGGTTTTCCTAGTAAAAAAACCATTGTAATGAAGCTGATCTTAGCGCTCAGCAGCCCCCGTTGCGCTCGCAGGGCACCCGGGCCGGCCCGGGACAGACGGAGATGTGCCCGGCCCGGGACAGAGAGAGATGTCCCCAGCCCGGGACAGGCAGACATGTCCCCATCCCGGGACAGACAGACATGTCCCCGCCCGGGACAGACAGAGCTGTCCCCATCCCGGGGCACACAGAGCTGTCCCCATCCCGGGGCACACAGAGCTGTCCCCGGCCCGGGACACACAGAGCTGTCCCCATCCCGGGACAGACAGAGCTGTCCCCGTTCCGGCCCCGCGGCTCTGCCCCGGCGCGGCGCTCCCGGCGGAGCGGCCGAGGGACCGCAGCTCCCCCTAATGTTGTTCCCATATCCTACACCTCTGCCCGCAGCCCCCGCGCCCCTCGGGAGAGATGCTCAGGGGACTAAACCCGAACGAGGTGGGACTAAACCCGCCCCAAAGGTGTTTGCTGGCTCCACCCTTAAGATTCGGCCTTTTTAGTTTAATCACAGTATCACAGAATGGTTTGTGTTGGGAGGCACCTTCCAAAGGCTGTCTAATCCAACCCCTCTGCCATGGGCAGGGACACACACCTGTGGCTAAGTCAGGTTTCTCAGAGCCCCATCCAGCTTGACCTTGAACATTTCCAGGGATTTACCTCTCCGGTCAAATAATTATTAATGAATAAATTAATTAATTACTATTCTTGCTGTTAAGCCCCCTAGGAAAAGCTCTTCATAGCTAGGCAGGTTGCTAACACTAAAGCAGGAGCAAAGTGAAAGCTAAATTTCTAGTTTAAAGATTAAAGGCAAACTCCACTCACTGACATGTCAGAGGATTGCCTTTTACGACTGTGGGCCCCAGGGCACTGGCTGTGGCAGAATTATTCAGCTGCTCTGTTAGTCACTGGATGCAGCTTTGTGTAATGGCTTTCTCATCAGCCTTGAGGATCTCAGGCAGGGTGCCTGGTTTTATTACAGCCACAGATCTCCGATGCAGATACTAGGAATGCACAGTAGAGAGAGCCTTCCCCCCACCCCCTGCCCCCTTCTTTTTAAGCCTGTTTCCACAAGAAGAAGTGGAAAGGGTAATTGTTTATGGAGCATAAAATCCACTTTATTTTGTACCTAGTTAAGCACCTCATTTCTCAAGACCAGTGTAAAGCTCTGAAGTGCACAAGCTTTTCACAGATAAAGCTTATCTTATGAAATATCAATGGTAAGGGTTATCATCTGTGGTGCTCCTGTTTCCATTCAGAGGTCCAGAAGCCTGCTAAAGTGTGTAAGCTCTTCAGGGCACAGACACCTTTAAGAAACTAATGTGAGCTGGAGCAGGTGGCACTGTGGGTTAGGTAAATGACCTGAGTTAGGCTGCTGGCTGGGCTTGAGCTGAATACTGTCATGTGGTACAAAATATTGCAGAGACTTTAAGAAAAGACCTAAAGAAATGGCCAGAGTTCTGACCTTGGCAACGCATCTGAATGCCCTCAAAAATGGTGTAAGAGGGCACGTACACCATCTAAAGCCTGGAGAACTATGTAGTGCCCTTCACCCATGCTTAGTGCACTGGCAGAAACCAAGAGGTGAAATAAAGCTGCTGAGGGAATAGCAAGTTAGTGCATCAGCTTTGGCTGGCCATGGGCAGGATGATACACATTTGAGAAGGGATGTTGTCAGATCTGCTCACTGCTACCTACCTACCAGGACAAAGCATTCCCAGCTGTTGGAAGAGCACAACAAATTCTGGAGGCTAATCTTAGCGTTAATGAGTTGAGTAAATACAGAATCATAGAATTTAGGTTGGAAAACCCCTTTAAGGTCATCAGGTCCAACCATTAACCTAATACTGCAAAACTCACCACAAAACCATGTCCCTAAGTGCCACATCTATATGATTTTTAAATACCTCCAGATATGGTTACTCAACCACTTCCCTGGGCAGCCCATTCCAGTGTTTGACAACCCTTACACTAAACAGGTCTTTTCCTAATATCCAGTAAACCTCCTCTGGAGCAACGCCAGGCTATTTCTTCTTGTCCTATTGCTGTGTTGCTTGGGAGAAGAGATTGACCCCACCTCTCTACAACCTCTTTTCAGGCAGTTGTAGAGAGCAATAATGTCACCTCTGAGCTTCTGTTTCTCCAGGCTAAACACCCCCAGCTTCCTCAGCTGCTCCTCAGCAGACTCGTGCTCCAGACCTTTCAGCAGCTCCTCTGCCCTTCTCTGGACTCTCTCCAGCACCTCAATGTCCTTCTTGTGATGAGGGACCCAGAACTGAGCCCAGGATTCGAGGTGTGGCCTCACCAGTGCTGAGTACAGGGGAATGATCACTGCCCTGGTCCTGCTGGCCACACTGTTGCTGATCAGGCCAGGATGCCATTGGCCTCTGGGCCACCTGGGCACTCGCTGGCTCACATTCAGCACTCCCACGTCCTTTTCCTCCAGGCATCTTTCCAGCCACTCTGTCCCCAGCCTGTAGCACTGCAGGGGTTGTTGTGACTTGGCCTTGCTGAGCCTCAGACCTCTGGCCTCTCCCCATGGATCCAGCCTGTCCAGATCCCCCTGCAGAGCCTTCCTGCCATCTAGCAGATCAACACTCCCACCCAGAGACAACTCAGTGTGTCAGCAAACTGACTGGGGGTGCCCTCAATCCTCTTGTCCAGATCATTGATAAAGAGATTAAACAGGACTGGGCCCAGCTCTGAGCCCTGGGGAACCCCACTGGTGACCGGCCACCAGCTGGATGTAACTCCATTCACCAACAATTTCTGGGCCTAGCCATCAGGATAGTTTTTTACCCAGCAAAACTATTAAATGAAGGGGAACAGACAGTTTATAAAGACTTATTTTATAAACTGTTTTATATAGGCTTACTTGACCTTGTGTGACTTAAGAGCAAAACTTAGAGATGAAGGAATTAAGTGCAAGAAGTGGTGTTGCTCATTCTCTTGGATTTATCTACAATAGAAGTGGTAGTTCAGATTTTATGATTCTCTCAGAGTAATGTCTAAACTAATTTTAGGAAGTGGAAGAGACTCTCTGTTGAGATTTGTAAAAAACATAAGTGCAAAAGTTCACATTGTGACCTTAACATACTCTATGTGTGTCTGTGGATGGACACCCACCTCCAATAGCTCTTATCTATCACTCAGACCAAATTCTCACAATTTATTTTACTGTGTTGCCCTTCAGGCTGTCCGCATTTTCTACAGTACCATCAGGACCCACGAAGTTATTGTAGAAAAATTACAGGTTTAACATTATTTGCAACCTTTGTCACAAGAAGAAGTTAGACAGGACTCTCAGAAAAATCTAACACAGGCAGCCAGCATCTCATTAGAGGAAAAACCTGGCCAAATGTGGATTTTTTATGAGGAGTTTGAGCACTTTGCCCTGAGGATAGATGCAAAAGGTGTGAATAAATCAAGGGGTAAAATAACTGCTATAAAATCTTTTCTTGCAAACATTACATCAGGGATCCCAGATATTACTTTTCCCTACACTTATATTTTTCATCCATCAGAGTTTTTTCAATGTGATCTAATTCTGCAAATCCTGAAAGGTCACCGGTGGTAGGTGGATTTATATACTTCTGTTATTTCAAATAGAAATACAGCACTGAACTTTGTGTGTTTGGCCCTTTATATGTCTTCAGGAAATTCTAGAAATGAAATACTGATGGATAACACAAATCCTATAACCAACCCCTGCCATTTTAGGGAGAAAGAAAACTGCTGGTGAAAATGAAATGAGCTTCTCAGCAGTAAAGTCTTGCAGACTAGAGAAATTGACAGTGAAACCAAGGGTACCCTCAGCCCAAAGAGACCGCTAGAAGAATTAAGAGGAGAGTTAGCAATAAGCAACATACCCTGTGCTGAAAGGGCAGCTGAGGAGTGAAGGAAGCATGGGCTACAGGATATCAGAATTATTCCAAATGCTTCAAAATATTTTAACAAGCATTCGCACTTATGTTTAGATCATATATATAAGCCACAGACTTGAGCACTGAGACTTCCTCTCCAATGTAGAAAAGTGCAAGTATAACATTTACTGGGGAATGGGCAGACTAACAGAGAGGCAAAGGCTTCATTAAGCAGTGTTAGTGTGTTGGTGGGAGTAATCCATGAGGGAGAGAGACCCTGAGGGACGCGAGGAGAGAGCACAAGACTGGTCAGAGCTCTAGGAAATACGACCCAAGAAAAAAAAGGATTACAATTCCTTTGGTAGCTCAATCCAGAGAACAGAAGGCTGAAAGTGTTTATGTGCAAAATCTAAATGGTACCTGCAATGAGGAAGGAATGAGTCGTTCACTACATCCACTGTGTTGGCAGAAGAAAAATAGACTGACATTGCAACAGGGATAAGCAAGGACTGGGAAAACATTACTGGGGCAGGAATCTGGTTGCTAGGGAAGGCTGTGGAAACTCCACCACTAAGGAATTTTGAGAAGTTATTGAATCCTAGAACAAGAAGTATGCTTTCAGGTGCATCTCAGTGGCAAAAGTGAGTGACTGAGAACAGTGGGGCAAAGCTTTAGGGGAAAAACCATTTTCAAAACTGACATAGGAAAAGACACATAGTACAGACATGGAAAAAGGGATAAACTGAGGGCCAAAACCTCTGGGCTGGACAGAATTGATTGGCACTAACCCCAAGGATGAATAAGAACTCTTAGGGCACAAACCTTTCCCCAGTGCTCTAACTCACCAGGATCTAGAGAGCTGTGTGCTAATTTTAACAGTGTTTGCAGTCTGGTATTCTGTGAAAAAATGTTGAAAGAAAATTTCCTATGGAACAGAACTAGCTAACAAGGCCCTTCTGCCTCTGGGATAAAAAAGAAGGGAGTCAGAGTACAGAGCACATTAAAAATTATGTGGGGAAAGCCATGAAAGGCACCAGGAAACATAGCTGAAAACTAGACTATGCAAATGCAGAACAGATATAAAGTGAGAAGCTGGGGCACAAAAGATGACAGGTGTTGCATGGAGATTAATGGTTCCTGCAAAGATTAAGAGTGGCCACTGCCTCTAAAAAAGAAAATGGGAAAAAAAAGAAGGGGAAAACTCCAAAGCTTGCAAAGCTGCAGAGGGAATAGCAGGGTGCTGGTGAATTCTAAAAATGTGGGAAATGAAAATGAAATGGCTTGGAAAGAAAGTCTATGGAGAAGATAATCGAAGAAAAAGGAATGAGAGAAGAAGAACTACGAGATTTAAAACATTTACTGTCACATATTCTCACTTCCCAATAAATTGTGCCATTACCAGGGTGCTGCCACCAGAATCAACAGAATAAAGAAGGGAGATAGCAAAGATGGAAGAGTATCAGGGATTTACAGATGATTTGAAGGAGAGTGTTCAGGTGACAAGAAATGGAAGATGGCAAGAGGTGGTTGACTGGCAAAACTGAACACAGGAAAGAGATCGAAGAGACACTGTCTGAGGGCTGGCTGCGAGTGAGAATGCAGAGCAGGGAGGAAGAAAGAGAGAGATATCCTGTTTAGAGAGGTGCAGCTGAGCTTTAAATGGCTGAATTTATGGGGTGAAAATAGGAAAGAGAAGAGCAAAGTCAGATGAGAGTTATAGGCTGTCTCACACTATGAAGCTGCCCAGGGACCCCTTGGAGCCTGACTGGCCCAGTGCAGCTAAATGTTCAGGCCACAGAACAGGATGGCTGTGATCACGAAGCCTGTTGGAAATGTTCCCAGGTTGTCATTAATGCCCTAACACTGCCATGGAAGGAATGCTGGGCAAGGCCAGCACCCTCCCAGGGTCTGCACTACCTGTGCAGGCTGGGTGCTGCTGCTCAGGACTGTGCCCTTGCTTCTCCTGTAAAAGATGACTCCCACAGGGAGATAGGGAAGATTAAGAGTCAGTGGAGGGTGCTTTGCCACTGTTACTGACAGGACCACACAAATTTCATTATCAAAAATAAGGTGGCTCAAAACAGAAAACATTAGGCATCATGAGTTAAAAGCCTGTTCAGGTAAATACAGCATCATCATGTCACTGCCAGAAACAAAGATAATCATTTCAGCTGACAGGAAGATGCAGAATTGAGTCCAACTGCCATAAATGTAAAATGTATGCATAATGCATATTCCTGGAGTAGCAGAAATGAAAATAGGCTTGGTATCATTCCACTTTGATAAACATGGAGCTTATCTTCTGTTTGCAATAGGAATTTATCAAGTCTGATGGCCTAGAGCAAAGTGACAGGGGAACATCTGCAGCTTAGTGAACAGCAATGGAAAGCACAGCAGAGGTGACTACACACCTTTGTGGAGCTCACTGGGTGTAGAAAAAAAAGTTCTGCAAGCTTCAGTCAGAGGGTGTGGAACTCAGCTAATTTAACCCTTACCACGCAGCACTGCAGTCTTTGTTAGGCACTGCTCCTGGACATAATAGGAATGCTGGAAGAGCTTCTCCACCTTTCTTGCCCCCTGCTTCTTCCCAGCTGTGTGAGATGCTGCATTTTCCTCTTCCCATCTTTGCAAATGCTGGCTCTGACATTGCCTTAGCTGAGCAACAAAGTCTTTCAGGACTAAAAATGTAGATGGTGTTGGTGCATAAAAGAAACATGGTAAGGATCCACAGGGTTCAAAGCATGTGGATGTGAGTGTCTGTGTACATATGTAGTTGAATATGTAAGAGTGCAATGGAAGAGCAAAAGCAGAGCACTTAATTAATATCAGAGGATCAGAGCTATTCACCAGAACAGGAAGGTAAGGGAAGGGATTTTTTCCCCCAGTTTTGGACTATTTTTGCAGCATTTGGTAGTTCAGTGGAGGTACCCAGTGTGTTTGGTATGTGACAGTTCACCAGGACAAAAGCATTTTCATTCACAGCAAAGACAAGGGCAATAGGAGACACATCTGCAGCACCACTCCCAGACACTAAACCTGCACCTCTATCGCACTGAATGGTGCTGCCTCCTTCAACTGTGCCTGGTTGGAGGCAGACCTTGGTGAACCCCTGCCAGGAGTACACAATTTTGTGCTTGCATCAGGGTGGGGCCGCTGGGATATACTCTCCTGAAAGATGGGTCCCACCAGGAGGTGGAAAGGTAACCCTGACCCTGCGACACTGAGCTGCAGAGAGAGGATATCATGGGCTTTAAGCGGATGATGTGAATTTTACCTGACACGTACACCACAATGTCAAGAGCAAATTTTTCATTCGGGCACCACAGAGATGGAGGGACCTAATCCAGCTGCTGGCCGCTGAGTTTCCCATTTTTATGCAGCAGAAGTGATGGTACTGCACAGGCTCTGAAGGCACACTTCCTTTCTCTTCCCATTTTTAATGGCTTTAATGGAGCCCTAAAGCCAGCTTGTCTTTACTCTTCAGTCTTCATTTGCTGTGATTATTTCTATATAGACTTTGTGGAGATTTAAGAGCCAAAGTTATAGAGTACCTCTTTGTAGAGTTAGGAGGAAAGTTATTACAACTGAGTTTACCTTTAGGGAAAGAATGAACTCACCAAATATCACAGCTGATTTTTATAGAGAAATGTTTGTACACAAACTAATCTAGCATATTTAATTTAAAAAAGCATTAAACCCTCTTAAGTACAATATTTCTGTCTTAAACAAAATTACAGAGAGTCAAATGGAACGGCTGGAAGTGGAAAAAATTATCTAGTCTCATATTTTATTTCCTTGACTGCTTCTTGTTGGCTCACTGAGCACATTCACTTTTTCATCAAAATGGTCACCAGAATTTTTTTCTGCTCTGTTTGTTGCAGAGCATCACAGACACTGCGGATCTTAGGAGAAAATCTATTTTCCCTCCTTCTCCCAATGTGTTAAACTCCCATTTTGTAAAATGAACTAACCTTGCAATTTGGTATTAAAATAAACCTCTATGCAAGTCATTTTTACAGCAAGAACAAAATTTAAGCAGTGAATGCTGATACGCCTACACAAATACACATACATGCACACACGCCCACACACAGCCATCCAAAGTGAAGACTCAGTTCCAGCCTCTGTATAAATTTGATCTGGGCTGTGCTCATTTCGGATGTGGAAATCTGTAGGTTTTGTGGAAAATGCCTTAGAACAGTGTGCAGGGCAGTGATAACACATTTGCAGAAGGGCAGTATAAATAGCAGATTTGAGATAAGATGGCTGATAAGTTCTGGCTTATCAAACAGAAGATGCTTCTCCTGCTTGTGGAAGAGAATGGATAATTTACATATTGTTTAACATAATTCTTTGATATCTTTTAGGGAAAAAGTAGAATATTGTGAATTGTCCAAACCCACAGAGTCCAAGTCTCACTTTCCACAATGATTTTTAACTAAAACATCGTGATTCAGAAGAATCAGCACCACAGAGGCTGCTTACACTTGCTGAAATTATTAGCTACAAATGACTGATGCTGAAAGCAAAGATGAAGGTTATGCCTTCTAATCACAGCGGGGTAAAAACAGATGACATTCTCTTGCAAGTAAGTGAAAAAAAGACATTGACCTGAATTGCCCTCAGCAGAGTTATATGTGAAGGGACCCCACTTTCCTGGACAAATCCTGTCCAGTAGCATGAGTTTGGATATCCTTGATCTGGCTCTTACCTAGCTGCTGTTTCAAACTTTAGAACATGACCCAAGGGTGGACAGAAAGGGGGGTTTATAGTGTCAAAAGCTACATTATCCATATCTTCCTCTCTGTGTCATTAAACATTTGCAAAGCACAGCATCAGCCCAGTGCAGAACTTGATGGTGTCTCTCCTTTGTCAATGTAGGCTAAAATACTGACTCTGGCAAAATCCGTGAGTGGTTTACTATTGATTGCAGTGTAGATAGATTTTAGCCTTTGTATCTATTTGAAAATGAAGATGGAGTTTAGACAGACCAACTGAAAAAAAAAATAGGTTTTGAATAGGGAAGTAGCACTAAATGAGTGCATGTGTAAAAATAGGTCCCTGGATTATTTTACTACCATCAGTATTTTTACTGAAAGTTCTCATTTGTGTTTCAACGAAATACCTAGAGCTGGCTGGCTTCTCTTACAGCTACTGGAAGTCTATTTTATGTGAAGAACTACATGTCCTCATGGTAGGCTACTCAGAATCAGTAAATTTACTGTATCTCAGAAAGGGAAAAGGAAACTTATGCTGGGTAGAAGTATTGCATGTCTCTGAAAACTGGTAGCCTTCAGGCCTGTTACTTATGCTACAGTCACAGTGGGACACTACTTCCACTCTTGGAATAGGACACATGGATGTGGTTTCCTTGCTTTTAGCCATTGGTGCAGCTGAGTCAGAAGAGACACTGGTTTAACATGCAACCTAGCTCATCATTCTCCTTCTGGAGCACAGTGGGGATGGAGAAGCTTACTGATCCACAAGAGAGATAGTATTTTAGCCTGCACTGGCAAAAGAGAGGCACCATCAAGCCCTGCCCTGGACTGATGCTGTCTCTTGCAAACATTGAATAATAGTGAGCAGAAGGTATGGGTAACAAAGGTCTTGACACTGTAAGTCCCAAGTCCTCCGCTGTGTCTGCCCTTGGTGTGTGCTCCATAGATTGAAACAACAGCTGGATAATACTGTCGAGACAACTCAAGTACACCCATCCCACACTGCTGGACAGGATTTGTGAAAAACCTTTTACAAATTATGATTTGTAGTAAGCAAATATCAACAGTCTATTAGCTGAAAACTGAATATGAACAAATATGTCTTTGAAGCTACAACTTAATGTGTAACTGACACACCTTTGTTTTGATTTTACTATTTGAATTGCCTTAGAAAAGCAATTGAGGTAATCAATGCAAAAACTAAACCACTGCCGTGGAGAGAGGAACTGCAGGGTGAGATTAGATGTAGAAAAACAGTTATTCTTCTTTTCTATTGCTGCAAAGTAGGCTGGGTTTTCTTGATGGGAAATCATCACTCTTTCTAAAGAAGGAAAATTGAAATGTTCCTCTGAAAAAGCTTTCCTCTTGACAATAATGGCTGAATCCTCCCTCTACCTCATCAGTATTAACTTCAAATCTTTTCAGAAGCCACTGATTTCTAGAATCAGTGGGGAACAAGCACTTTCTGCTGAATGCCATCCTTGCTCAGTTGAACCACAGATTCAAGTGTCCCCAGTTTTACAGACATGTACAAAAATTCTCTTCTGCTCTTGAACTGGCATTAATTTTAATGATAATTCTAGAGGGATGATGGATTGGCTGAAGAGATTTCTTCTTCTGTAGGGATTATTTTCTGAGTTCAAAGACCAAAAGCCCTTAGCCCCACAAGACCTCTTTACCATCTGTATGAATGACGTAGCTCTGTGCATCATTATTCATTACAGGTCCTATAAGCAGTGATCCACACCAGGAAATATGAACACCACAGTTGCAAATAAAGGGCATTGGTGATGAGGGACCTGAAAATGTATTTGTCAGTCTGCTCCTACCCACTGTCTGCCATATTTCTTCATGTCATGCCTCCCTCTTCAATGCCAGAGGGCTGTCCAGATCGGCCTTACAGAGTTCCCACCCCAACATTGCCCTGGCAAATGACTGTCTCATCTCTCATTTGCTGTCCTTGCTCTATAGGTTTTGTACGACTTTTCAAGGTTTGGCCCAAAGGTTATCTGGCCATGTGCCTTCTTGCCCATTAAAACTGCTTTTGTAAATCAAAAAGATGGGTATGTTGGAGCCTTGTACATATGACAAAAAGCTGTATCATTACTTTTTTTTTCTCACTGTACTACCTCCAGTACCTTACCTTTCTCCTCCAGGGTGTAGTCTGTCTGACCTATGGTCAAGCAGAGCCTCTCTTTTCACAAGTTATTAAAAAAACCGAAAAATGTAATCCTTTTGGCACCACTTTTTCCTTCCCTCTCTGATATCACTGAGATATTCCTCTCATTCATTGTTTAAAAGAAAGCATCTACTGTGTCTCCCCTCTTGCTTTTCTGCTGAGTGTGGAATGAGGCAGATGGACAGGAGAGAGGATAGTCTGGTTTTCTTGGATAAATCTTGTTCCTTCCAAGAAGAAAAATTAAAAAGTAGCATTTTCACTGAGGGCTCATTTTGAATATTTTATCAGCATGAAAGCAAGGGTTGCCTCAAACCTCAAGGTCCACGATCAGTGGCTTCTGCTATTTGTGTCTTATTTCAAGTGGACAGCTCTATATGAAATAGCAAAGCTGTTAAAAGACCCATTTAACAACACAGCATAAAGCCACCATTTCCAAACAAAACTTATTTTGAGATTGTGATTTAGCTCCCAATTAATTCAAATTATTCCTCCCTTTGAAGTTTATTTTCATTAGCTGACATCTGCAAATTCTTAGGACAAAATGTAACAGGATGAAGGTTTTGTAACATATTAATGGGAATTCTGTATTCTTCCTTCTGTATATGAGGCGAGTGGGCAAATACTTATCTATATAAATTCAAATAATTTCATTGGCTTCAGTCAAGATATGTTAATCTACATCAGGTGACAATTTGTTCTGTTTTATGTAACAGAGAGAAAATACAAGATTATTTTAGTCTTGAAATATATTTAAAAAAGAAAAGTAATTGGTACAATAACTGAGAGGGAGGATACTTCATCTAGACACAAAGTTAAATCCAAAGTTGTTACCATGCCATCATATTGTGGGTTACATCTTTGAAAGTTCAAAAAATATTTATAATGCCATAAATCCCTAAAGCAGCAAGGAAGAAAACACCAGTCAGCAATTTACTGCTGTACTGACTGGATTAGGATTGTGTGCATTCATGATTTATTGTTTGATAACAAAATTCCTCTTCTTGAGATATTCTTGGAAATACTATGAATGTTATTCTTGCTGTAAGAGAACAAATAAACCCACCTTGTCTGTGTTCTTCTCCCACTGATTATTCTTCCCTGATTGTTCTGAAGGATGTATACTTAGTTGTTAAAAAGCACTGTATTGATTTGAATGTTCATTGTAATAATCTAGTTCATTACTGAAACCAAGGGGCTCAGAAGAAACGTAGCTACTTCATATGACATGTCCTGGATGAGAAGTTATTTTCCTGCTGCTTATAATGATTTTTAAACTTTATTTTTCAGGTGATTCTTCCTTCATCTTGTCTTAGTGCATTTATCACTCATTCATTTCTTGCCTGCTTCATTCTGACCTTGACAAGGTGCTGGACTGCTGTTGGGCTGTCTCCTCAAAGCTGCGGGTTTGAATCTCTTGCTGAGAAGGGTCTCCACCTCTTATTTACCACAGGAATGTTCTACGCCCTGGCTATTAATCCAAACACAAGCACTCGCACCACCTCTGCCTGTGCTTCAGCAGACATCCATTGACCTGTACCCAAATACACGAGTTGGGTGGTTAAGGACAAGAAATCTTTTTACCCTTTGAATGACACTGCTCTTGCTGCAGCCAAGACAGATTATCAGGGGCTCGAGCACTCCTCCTCTCGGCGTGTGCTCCTTCTCACCCAGAGATGGCTGAGGGTCTGAGCTCAGCAGCTTATTCTGCTGCAGGGGCTGGGGATTCATGTTGGCTTATAGGCTTCATAAAACAGGGCCTGAAACAGCAATGTCTCCTTTTGGATATAGCAGTGAATCTTCTACCTTTACTAGGGGTGTTGCCCACTTAATGTCCTTATTTAGCACAGCATTTATACTGGAAATTACAGGGAACTCGGATTTGCTTTGTGAAGGCACCCCAGGTACTATGCTAGTCATTTATTCCATTTGCTGCACCCTGCCTTTACCGACACAGGTATTTCTGCTTTACCTGTGTTTTAATTTCAAATAAAGAATTAGTGGCAACTGGCTCAGGGATCTGACTGCTGTGGGTATGTGTTCTGAGCTGCAGTTGTGCTCTCCTTATTGCAAGTGTGGTACACTGTGTGTCCTTGCCACAGAGGCTGAGGGCATCCCCAGCTCTCAGTGCATGTGCACAATGTTTCCCAACACTCAGATTGTGTCTGTGAAGTACAAGCAGAGTGGAATGCATTTTTACTTGCATTTTATATGGACTATACTTAAACCTGAACTTCAGCATCCCCCATCGTTTCCCAAATGTGAATAAGCTAACAAAGCTTTTGAATGGCGTTTATTTAAACTGTAGAGTCTGCATCTGCATATTAGATACATCTGCATATCAGACACAAGTTCTCCATAAACAATTAGGAATCAAAGTCATTAATGTGTTTTCTGGCATTTTCTCCTAATCTAGAATAACATTTTCTGTTGGAGATAAGATGTAATCTTTCAAGCATATACTACCACTTGTTATTTCAAGTGTTTGGGGGGAAGATTCTAAAGTTGGAAAAAAACCCATGCTGTGTATTTTCAATAAAAGAGATGAGATAGATTAAAAAGAAACTAATGAAATAGATACCAACAGAAGACGTGCAAAAGAATTATTAAACTACTTTTTAGTAATCACCTAGAAATAATAAATTGATTAACCAGTGTGGGATTGTCAAGAAAACTCCACATGAAACAAGCTGAATTTTCTTCTTTGACTCATAACTGACCTCATGGATAATGATGAACAGTAGCTATGCTATATGTCTGCATCAGCAGCATTCACTGTATATGTAGCTTGAGGTTCTCATGAGTAAGCTATCTTATCAGGAAATATTGTGTAGGTGATTCATGAGTGGGTAAGCAATTGCTCCCAAACTAATTCTCAAAAGTAAGTATCAACTATGTGCTATTAAACCAGGAGGATGTTTCTAGTAGGTTCCTGAAAGGTTCTGATCCCAAATACATTCTATTAAATAGGCTAATGAATAGATTGGCTAAGGAAATAAAAGGTCAGATCATTAGCAAATGACTACAAGAAACAAGGAGATGGTTAAAGGCATTTTGAAAAATGGACTAGGAATTAAATATAATCTGGAAAAAATCAGAGATGGCCTAAAGTCACTTAGGTAAAATTCAGCAAAGACAAGTACAAAGTACTATCCAGAGACAGCAGAGCTCAAATCTTCAAAGAAAAATAGATAATAGATAACTGGGAAGCAATATGTTTTGAAAGGTTACGAGGATTACTTAGCATTACAGACTTGAGTAGTAGTCAATACGGTGATGAAGGTGAAAAAGCAGGCAGACCTCAGCATGGGGTGTATTAGCAGAGAGTTTTACATGGCCTGGAGAAGATGCATAAAGGGAGGCCTTGTCTGGAACACCTAGAGAAACAGGCTGACAGAATGGATAGTCAGGAAGAGAACAGCAGGGCCAACAACAGTTTTGGAAAGTAAAGCATAGCCTGTTAAGAAATTTGATTAATTTAGCTGAGATAAAGAAGAAAAGGATTAAGTCAAAGTGGTCTTTTGCAGACAGATACTAGTTTATGGTGATTGTGCTCTGAGAAGAAGATAAAAACCCTAAGAAATAAAGAAGACTTTGAGTATATTACAGGACCCCCTCACGCCACACTTGATGCTAAGGTAATGAAATCTGGAAGAAGGTAGTTTGGGTGGCTGTGGGGTCTACCTGACTGGAAGTTCTCTGAGAGTAGGCAGACAAGCCCCTGCCAGAGACAGTTGTGCCTCCTGGAGTGCTCTCCTAGAGAACCTCTGTCAGATTCCTTCTGTCCCAATGTTTCTAGGAAAATATCCACTGGGTTGGAATTTCTCACTACCAGTGAACATTAACTGACAAGTGAGGTCTTTCTGCTTCTTCCATCTACTTCCAGGTAAGAACTTTAGTATGCTGCATTCTGACTATTTCCCCCTGAAATACTTAGCTGATGGTTTTAATTCATTTGTGAGAGGAAACCAGAGAACTAACAAAGCCTGGTTTCCAATGGGTTTGTGTTCACTATTTCTCTCACCCTCTGGAGGTGAATGCTGGAACACGAGCACTTCTCCCAGCCCCCATGGATTCCTTGCACTGTTCCTAAAGTCTCACAGCACTGTGCCCACTGTCAACAGTACTTGCAGCTCCCCCTCGTCTTTTTGAGTTCCACCCCATCAGCCCCTTGGCTGTTCCCTCCCTGTTGGGTAGGGAGGCTGTCCTGGCTGCTTTGGGGGTAAATTTATGCTTATTGGCCAATATGAATGGCCAAATGAAAGACCAAAGAGGCTGTTTAACTGTTGAATTCACTCTGAAGCTTTTCTGTCACAATGAAAATGAACATGGGCTCCTTTCTTTGATCCAGCTCTGAGTTCCATGACATTTGTAGAAGCTTGTAGACAGCTATAAAACTTACCTGAAATGAACTAAAGGGATCAGAAGTCATTGGCAGACAGACAAAAAATATTGCTGCAAGAACATTATTTGTTCAAGTACTCAAGCTAAGAGTTCTTTTAAGAATACTTTATTTTTCATGTGTTTTAAAATACTGTAAGCAGTGATTTTGATAAACATTTTGTCTCTGTTTTGTGAGAGAAATACTACACATAATTGTACAAATTTTGGCACTTACTCTGGTGGGTATACTCTGTATATCGCCTAAACAGTTTAGGACAAGAACTAATAAATGAGTCTTTAAACATATTTCACAGCTACAACAGTCTTTCCTTGCTTCCAGCTGGTTTAACAATGCAGTAATTCTGATGCTTTTAGCATTTCAAATAGCTCAGATAAACCAAGATCTTTTTGCACAGGCTATATTTGAAGAAAGTAGGTTACACTTACTCCTGTAAATGTACTGTCTGTTAATAACAGCTAACATTTTGTACTAGTGTTTTTTTCTACACTGTAATTAGACTCATGTAGAACTGGCTTCTATCCTGATAGGTAATACAGCGAATTGAGACCCTTCACGTACAAGTACACTGCGTGAAGCAATTGCAATAGTTGAAACAACTCAGAAATATTTAGGACAGTGGTCAGATGCCTCCCGACTCCTCACCAGTGGATGGCTTGATGCAGCACTTCTGACAGAACTGAGGCAGAGGCACAGGAAACATTATTCAGTCACAGTAATCTTGCGTGTCAGGGGACTCCCAGACCATTTTCACATTGTCTTGGTCACAGCTGAACACATTTCTGACACACTCAACTGATTACAAATAACATTATGATTACAAATATGCATTTTAATATTAAAATAAAAATACAATGATTAAAGGTTTCTACACCTCTTCCAGTCCTTATTAAACTCGTCTGAATAAAATATTTGGTAGACTTCTTTAATCTAGAAGGATACCATATTTCCATATTGCCAATTCCCTGGATCTGGGCTGTGAATGGGAGGCTTGGGGTCCCACAGCATAATGTTTACAGAGCCGTGAGAAGCACATTTGCAACGGCTTAAAATCTGTTTGTGTCTCATTTTGGACCCGGCTGTACACAGTAGCTGTTTTGGATCAGCTCTGAACTGACTGCAGAATGAAGACTTACAGGATAAAGAAAGCCTCTTTGAACCCTCTGTGATACAGCTGTACAGGACTCAGCCATGATCCTGGCACCCTTAATGAGAAAGTCCTCATTAAACCCCTCATCCTCTCCCTCTGACTCAGAAGTGGGAGCACGGAGACCAAACACGGAGCAGACCGATAAGTCAGGAAAGAGAGAGGCTTCTAATGCTTAAGAGAGACTTCGAGCACCTGGAGGTGTGCACTAAACTGTTTGGGTCTTTGCTCCTGGCAAACCTTTGGGTTAAGAGCTACAGCTCCTGGGGTGTTAGTGAAGGATAAGGGGCCGGGGGAGCAGTGGGTGCTGCTGGAGAAGGGTATGGGGAAGGACTGTGAGGTGATCAGGAAATACAAGGGACTTACATGCAAGTACATTAAGGAGATATTTGATTATCCTGAGAAGGTGTGGATATGGCCATTGAGCAGGCCTAGTGCAATTCAGATAGGTATTAATAGTCAGGCTACAGTAGGGGAAGTGAATTTAAAACAGGGAACTGACCTTTTCTTTAGACCAGCCCTTGCATGTCAATAATCAACCCAGGCATAGCATTAAAAAAATGCATTTTTTTTATGTTGTCAGTGATAGCTCCCCATGCAACAGATCCCATGTTAGTTTAGCTCAGTCCTGAGAGCTGCTGCTTTCAAAAGCCCTGGTTCTCTCTTATCCACAGCAAACGAGGCATCTTTAGGTATTTGCTCAGAGCAGACTTGGAAATACAGACTCCCTGTGCTGTGCTAAACTGTAAATACCAGCTTCTGAGCTGCTCAGTATAAGCAGTTTCTAAACAATCTCACAAACTATTCACCTGAGGGAAAGTTCAGTACGAGTAAATCATTCTTATGTGGTGAATATCCTCTTCAACTGCATGCAGCAAGAGACAAAAAGGATTTATAACCTTCTCTCGTAACCAACATGTTGTAATACAATTATTAAAGGTGTCCGCAGGCAAAGTGCCATCATTAGGATATATGGACTGCAGATATAATTTACATGTAGCTGTGTTAGAGTGACTATTCCATTAAGTGTCATTTCAAATAATTCTAAAATAAGATGATGCCTTAAGGAGCAGATATAGCTTGTCAGTGGTTTAAAATTAGGTCACATATTCTGCATAAGTGAAATCTGTTCCTTATAGGATGAGGATGCACGTGTGTGTGGGGGAGAAAAGGAAAAAAAAAGGTCCTCTTTTACTACTCTTTTCATCTGCACTTTTGAATTCTAAAATGGAAATTTATATTAAATGAGAATGGAATGTAATTAGGAGTTGTTGCTGTGGACCAGCACCTCCAAAGTTCACCCTTTGCTGTCTCCTGTCACAAACCCCTCCATTAGTAAGATATTGAGCGGGCGAGTACTTCTGCCAAAGAAAATGCACAAAGTTAAACACATGTTTAAATGCTTTACTAAACTAGATCCTTATTACTAATCATGATGGCTTATCTGGAAAATCCTAACTACATCTGCTCAGCACTTGTGTTATTCCAAGGGGGGTTTCCGCAGAGTGGGAGGAAAGCTCAGTGATCAGCCCGTGCTGCTTTGGCTCCACATAGGTGTTCTGCAGGTCAGTGTTAAAAGCCACTGGATTAAGGGCTTAGTTTTGAAAACAGCAGTAGGAATTAGCATCCTGGAGTTAAAACACTAAGGGGAAAAGAGAGGAAAGGTAATGATTACGGAAACACAACCAGCCAGCCACCGTAGCTGCAGAGACAGGGAAGGTGGCCCTGTGCCCGTTCCGGCGGGATGCGCTCCGTGCCCGGGGCAGGTGCGGTGAGGCGCCCGCGGGGACGGGCCCGGAGATCCCGAAGCCGCAGCTGCCCATTCCCAGCCAAATGTCGCCAAACAGTTCCTCCTGCGCAGCCCGGCTGGCCCCGCGCATCCCGGGGGAAGCCGAGCGGCAGCCTGTGCCCCCGCCACCCACCCCAGAAACGCTGGAAACGCGAGAGCCCCTTCCCGCAGCGGCACGCAGCCCTGACAGGCACCGGCCCACGCTGCGGATCCGGCCGGAGCTGCCTTGCCCCGGAGCGCCGGGCTCTCCCGCTCCCCGCGGCGGAGGGAGGCTGCCCGAGGGGCGCTCTGGGCACCGGGCCCCTCCCGGGCCCCTCCCGGCCCG
>VZRL01004010.1:242-32586 GCA_013397895.1 Origma solitaria | reverse complement strand
CTCTGCGCGTTCGCTCCCCTGCGCCGCGGCCGCCTGCGCGAAGCCCATCTTCAGCCGCCTCTTCGTGCCGGCTCGATCGACAGCACTGGGGGACATGGCTCTGCTCCAGCTCCTTCTCCTCTTGCTCCTCGCCCAGCGCGGGCTGGGGGCTGCCGCCGACCAAGGGCAAGCGGTGCGCGGCCGGGAGCGGGCGCTCGGAGGGAGGCAGCCTATTTACAACCACATCAAGAGCCGGGAGCCTCCGCCGGCCCCGCGGAGCCGCTCTTCGGAGAGCACCATCTTGGCGCAGCGGCTCGCCGAGGAGGGGCCCCAGGACGTGGCCTCGTTCCTCTACACGGGCGACTCGCGGGAGTTGCGGCGAGCCAACTGCTCCGGGCGCTACGAGCTGGCCAGCCTCGCCGGCAAGTCGCGCTTCACCTCGCACCCCTCCCTGCACGGCGCCCTGGGCACCCTCACCCACGCCACCAACTTACTCAACATGATCCTCCAGAGCAATAAGTCGCGGGAGCAGAACTTGCAGGAGGACCTGGAGTGGTACCGCGCCTTGATCAGGAGCCTGCTGGAGGAGGACCCCAACATCTCCAGGGCCGCTATCACTTTCAGCACGGAGCCTTTCTCCTCCACTCCGCAGGTTTTCCTCCAGGCCAGCAGGCACGAGAGCCAGGTCCTCCTGCAGGACTTGTCTTCCTCGGCTCACCGCCTGGCCAACGCTTCTGTGGAAACAGAGTGGTTCCACGGCCTGAAGCGCAAGTGGAGGCCACATCTGCACAGGAAGGTCTTAAACGCGGGCCCCAAAACTTTGGAAAACAGTTGGAAGAGACGGGAGAGCTTCGCTGCTGATAAGAACCACATCAGGTGGTCCTCACCGTACCTGGAATGTGAGAATGGGAATTACAAACCCGGCTGGCTAGTGACTCTCTCGGCGGCTTTCTATGGGCTGCGGCCAAACCTCCTGCCCGAGTTCAGGTAGGAGGAGTGCTCTGCTTGCTTTCTGTCGAGAAGGGGAGGGGGGAGGTAGGATGGGGATTTGGTTCTGCCCCGCTGCTAGAGAAGGGCATTCTGTGTCTCTGGGTGACCTGATCAGTCCCTGTTCAGCCACACCGCAGAGCAAGCTCAGGCCTTCCTGTTGAGCTGGACCTTCGTGTGCTCTAGGGAGCTGTTGCTCAGTAAAACAATCGCTGTCATTTTCCTCTATAAGACAGCGTTTGCTTTACCTGCTCCAACTGGAGCAGGTGTGCATGTGGGTGACGTTCCTGGTGTACTTGTGGTGGGGAGAGGAGAGCAGCAGTTGCCACTTGAAGTTTCTCTCTCTCTGTCTGCAAGAGGAAAATGTTCACGCAGGTGTTATTTCTGATTATGCTGCATAATTAAACCTAGGTGGACCCCAGCTATGATTTTTAACCAGTTGGGAAATAACATTGTTGTGCTGGTAAGCTGCGGTTTCTGGTCTCCAGAGTACATCCGCTGTGGGGTGCTCAAGCCTGCTCAGCTGTCAGTACACTTGTAGGGGGAATGAGTGTTGGTGACTGCAGTTCTGTCGTAGCACATGTGGCTATAATCTGGACTGGTAGTAGGAAAGCTTTCCTTAGGACACCACCAGCTACATGGCTTTATATTTGATCCCTGGTGTATGTAAAGATTTGCTTATTTTTTATTGGTTTTTGTATACTTTGCCACTGAGCTACAGCTAGCAGAGAGGAAGATAGAAAAAAGCTTTCTCATGTCTTTGTATTTTGGCAGGAAAGAGAGATTTGCTTAAAGAATGAGAGCAACCTGTAGAGTACAAGATACCAGATTTTCCCCCAGCACTTCAGCGAGGGTTCACAGGTGGGGAATGCCCACTGCCCAGACACAGCTGGCATTTGTCAGGATGAGAGAGGAGTGCAGGATTTCTTTTGTGCTATGAATTAGTAGTAGGTAAAGATAGATACCATAGCAGACACCAAAGAGATTTTGCCCCACCTAGGTGGCGAGGCAGTAGTATCTGTGAACACTGTTTCTCTTGTCTTAGTCTGAAATCCAGTGGGATCAAAGAGATATGAGTGCAGTCATAAATCCTTGAAAAAACCCAAAATATGTTGAATGGATAATGGCAGCTTATTTATCTGCTGAATTACTTTCTGCCCTGAAATTTTCACACTTGTGGGGATGGTAGGGTTAAGGTAAAATGAGGTCATCTGTTAGACTGTTGCTGAATTCCTCTTGAGACTAAAACATAGGAATAGGTCTACTGTAGAACTCTTCTGGACCCTAGGGAGTCCAGAGAAGTCAGGAAACTTGTCATAGATCATTGAAATGCAGTGTTCAATGCTTGATGAACTTCAGGATGTGGATGAAAGTTAATGTAGGCTGATATTCTCTTGTTGGGGATAGGGTTCACAGAACCAGCAGAACCACTAGGCTGGAGGTGTGGTGGCAGCCACAAACCAGCTCTCTGAGAATATAAATTTTGATATAAAGCTTAACTCGACGAACCTTTAATCTTGACTGGATTGAAGAGGAAATAAACCCATGTTTTAAGCAAAAGAGTTTGAAGCTTCAATCCCAGCTCTGTGCCAAGATCCTGTGATGCCAGGAAGCATCTCAGTGGTATAGGTTTCTGCTGTGGTAGCTTTGGTGTCCAGGTCTGTTTTGGAGTAACCCTGGTCAACCAAGGCAACCAGTAGATGTCCTCCTGGATGCAGTACAGAGCACTGCCTTCCCTGCCTCACTTTCCCAGCCTCTGTTTGCAATGTGGGGGTCACTTCTGTTGAAGAAATAGAATAACCTGTTATAACTCTGATACTTCAAAGGGCATTCACTGAGCTCATGCAAGCTTGGAGAACCACTTCATATTTAGAAGATCTTGAGATGGAGTATGCTGTGCAAGTTCAAAGGGTTGTGTTGCTGTTGTGCTGAACAGTTAGGACAAAACTAACAGAGCTTTGTTGTATTGAGATAAGTTTGTAAGCATTTCTAAGAAAATGGGTTGATATGTTTTTTGCCAAACTATTAAAGAGGCAGGTGGAAGAAGTAAATTTATACATACACACACACGCTTTGTGGCAAGGCTAAATGATAGTTCCTGTGTTCCTGGTTTGGGGTATGCTGGATGGAAGATGGGCTTTAATACAGGTTTATCATTTGGGATACTGAGAAAGTAACTTCTCAGCTACATACGAAATAGTATACACAAAATAGGCTTCTTCCAAGGCTTGTAGTTCGTCTCAGTATTTGCACAGTGTTTTCAATACTTGATAGGTACACAGCCTTAATGTGAATTTTTAAGAGGAAAGAGTGGTTAAAAGTATGAGCACATAATAGAAAAATGTAAAATCTAATGTGGTTACTGGAAAATTAGTGTGAATTACTATAAGATGGCTCTTGAAGTAAGCTTTACTTCCCCTCACCATCAGTCTTTGAGTGACATAATATTTTGACTTTAAATTCTTATTTAAGGCCCATATAATAAAACAGTGTGTATTAACCTCCATCTTTTGGGACATCTACCTTGGTTCTGCCAACAATGTATCTTTGAACCATCTGTTAGAAACATTTTAATGAATCAGTTTACATGCTCCTTCCATTTAGTAATCTGGCATGATGCCATTAATGGTAATTCAGTGTATGCCCCTTTAATATTATTCTAACAGTTTGTGTACTTTCTTTGCTCACATTAGGTTTAAAGCATGGTACAATAGGGTGAGATACATTCAGGAACATGCTATATCCATGAAAGAGAGTTCTTTCAGAATACAGAAGGAAAAGCCATTGCTCCTTCTTAGTGTCTCTTCTGTGGCAGTGACAGATGGGTTTGTTCATGTGGCGCAGCAATGGGAAGAGTTTAATGAAGGCAATACTGATAACTACTACTGGCTATGTTCAATGCATGTTCTGCTGCAGTGCTGTTGTCAGTGACATTCTGAAAGTGCAGCAAAAAGCAGCAAGCTTTGCTCTTAACGTTGTGAAGAGTTGCAGTGCTTTTGGCCTGAGGATGTGAGTGTTACAGGCCAGGGGGCTCTTTCAAACAGCTTGTCTGTCTTCAGTTTCACCTCTCACTTTCCCAAGAGATTGCTGCCAAACTGCCCAAAGTGAAGGCCAAGGAGAAAATATGGTGGTTTAAGTTGTCTTGCCATGGCTAACACTACAGATGAATACTGAGATGGAGATGCCAAAGGCAACTTGATTGTGCTGATAAATGTACCAGAAGCTGTTCAGGCCCAGTGAGGCCACGTTAGCCTGGTACAATGTTAAGGTAGCAGTGCTGGCTGTCTGCAACTTCTTAGCAGTCCTTGCTAGTATTTTGTTGTCTGCGTTTGCTGCTCTTTCCACCCAAAGTGCACAGAGAGAACATTTCTACTACCTGCTTAGGAGATGCAGTGCAGGCTCTCATTCAGAATTGAGATCCACAGAGACTGGAAGTAATCACTTGATGTTAACCATCCCTTCTATCTAAACCAATGCAGTTTGCCGCTGAAATTCACCACCTAATGTGAATGTTCTACTACTCCAGTGCTGCAGGGGGTAGAGCACAGTAGCATCTGTCACAGATCTTCAGTGCTGCTCCTCTGCTACTGGCTGTCACATGATGACAATGAACCATATTTTATGGTGCGTGATGACCCAACTGTCCTCTTTGCAGCCCTGCTGAGAAAATCAAAAAGTGTGAGAAGGTGCATGTTGTAAATACAGTTCCTTTTCTGAAACTATTTTCTTGGTCCTTGGAGAAGAAATGGGAGGTCTTCATTGGTTCAGCAGTCCAGGAGACAAGTGGGGAAGATCACTTCTTCATCTAGAAGAAAGATGACCAAATAGTCAGGTACTGGGAACACGAGTTAAAAAAAAGTCCTCTTGGGTCACTGAGTCAGTCTTCTGCTGTCACAAGCCCAATGAATGTCATCAGCTGACAAATCTCCCTCTTAAAGTAGGTGGGTTTCCCTCTTGACTCTTCAGTTCACTGGCATGCCAGACCTAATGGTTGGATAACCTCTCCTGATTTCTGATCTGAACTTATTCACAGTCAGTTCTCATCCATTTATTCTGGTCCAGAACGGTCTTCCATCTGACTTAGCCCTCTTAGATGTTGTTTACTGCCCTGACTTATTTATAGGCAGCAGCCCCTTCTCCACCTTTGTTTACTAGATTACACACACTGGCTTTCTTTAGTCTCTGTAATAAGCTCTCTGTTGCCATGGTCCCTCTCCTCAAGTCTTTTTCCAGTGTTTCCTGGACATGGTTAGTCAGATTCATGTGCACTGTTTCAGCCTTGTGCAATGACATCAATTATCCCCAAACTCTGATGAATGAGTTGCTGCTTTTGCAGTTCAAAATGTTCCCTTGTGTGCTGTTCTCATTTTCTTTAACGTTGTGTTGTAATATGTCTATGTTTTGGGAGCTGGTCATAGCTCTCTCATGATTTCTCATCTAGGAGGTCAGATTGTCTTCAGGATATGGGGCATTGGCTTTCTTTCCCCCTCCCACCATATTCCAGCAAGTTTTCCACCAAATCCAGCACAGCATTTGCTATCTTTTTTTAAGGTTTTTAGAGAGAATGCAATGGAATCATGTCTGTTTTGGCAGACAGGTACTCAATCAGCAAGCTGAATAAGTTGGGGGTGATTTTTTTTTTTACTTTTGTTTGTTTGTTTTGTGGTTTGTTTTTTAAATTTTGCTTTATTTTGAATGGAGTCTTGTTCCGGAGCATTTACAGGTAACTTCATTCTAAAGTTTGGCCAGATCATGCTACATCTTAATATTTTCTCTCTTCCAGAAGTTTGTTCCTTCTCTCAGTTATTGGGAAGATATTCCTTGATGCAAAGGTATCTTTACTGCACAGTTAAATTGAGCTGCTTCTTCCCTAAAGGCAGTGTAATGTAGTGATTTCCACTGTACTATGAACAATTACTTGGACCACTCCAGTGTTAGACTGTAATGGGACTCTTAGTTAAGAAAACGTTACTAAAGGCAGATTAAACCATGGAGGTAGAAGTATTTATGACAAATAAGAATTTCTTGGGGATTATACATGATTTCATATTCTGTTGAATATTTCACAGCTATTAAATTGCTTGGTAAAATAACCCAAACAGATGTAGACATGAAAAAAGCAATTTTTAAAATGGCTGATTTTTTCTTTTAAGCATGGTTTAATTTCTTCCTTCAGTCCCCCTTTTTAGTTTCCCCCAATCTCTCTTTATTCTCAGTACTGAGCTAAGAAAGAAAAGGTTTTTTTATTGTTTAAGGAGACTTTTTAATTTTTTTGTGCCATGGTGATGTGTCATTAGTTGTGTAATATGGAAAGTATTTTAAAATTATGAGGTTGACATTTTTTATCACATGGCTTGGCCCTTAACATGATTGAATGTGTGGGTGGATTTAGAACAGGTTTCAAAAATGAAAAGGAATAATTTATTTTGTACAATTTCTAAAAGTCTTGGATTTGTGTTCCTGAAAAGAAGTTAAAACAAAGAAGCTTCTTATGATTCACTGTCTGTTTGTGGAAACGCCCCAGTATGTTTTAAGTATTCTCTAGGCAATCAATTATGTCCCTGTGAGGGACATTTTTCATGTGAGGTTGTGGATAGAGATAGAAAATGGGAAGCTGATGAAACATAGGAAAGGAACAATAAATAGGGATTTCTCTTTTTGGAACCATGATTCAGCTTTCTTCAGTATTGGAGAAACAGAAGTGGGTCTTTGAAGAAAGAAGTCAAATATGGCCATGAGAGGATTCAAACACGTACTGCATTTATGTCCACAATTACATAGCACATGCTCAGTCGCAATGAAAGGAACTATTTTTTTGGGATTGAACTTCTGTTTCCAATTCCTCTGTTTTCCACCCCCATCCCCTTTGGGCAGGACTTCCAGCACAGCAGATTATCAAAGCTCTTTTGAAGGGGATGGACAAGTGGCAGTCCTTACTATTTGTGATTCAGCTCCAGGACTGTCATCTATTCTGTCTATTTGTGAATGTAGGCTGAGGTAAAAATGTTCCTAAAGGTAAGAAAAAATGTATTGCTGTGTTAGGTCAGGTGAAAGCCTTCCCTAGCCCTTGCTTCAAAAGCAGCTTCTGCCAGGTACTGAAGGAAAAATGTTAAATTCTGCTATCCTGGTTATATCCAATTTATCAATAATAAGCAATAAAAATAAAGTGTTTCCCAGACTTTATCTGAATGACTGCATGGTAAGTATAGATTAAACTGACCCTCATGGTTCTAATCCATGTTTTAACACATTTTTGTCTTCTGCAGTGTAGTTTGGTATTGTATTCCGTAATATATTTATGTATTACATAATATCCATCTATTATTGGTTCCATAATTTTCTGTTTTTAAATTAATTTCTTGAATCTAAATTCATAGGGAGATCCCAGATTCCTGAATGAACACTTTCCAAAGTGTTTTATTGCATCTTTTCTGTATCAGCCACAGAAAAGTTTAGTTGTGAGTTATATTAAGCATTTTTATCACTTGCAGACTTTGTCACTGGCCATCCATTTGTGGTCATCTGT
This sequence comes from Origma solitaria, assembly GCA_013397895.1. Lineage (NCBI taxonomy): Eukaryota > Metazoa > Chordata > Aves > Passeriformes > Acanthizidae > Origma > Origma solitaria. The sequence goes on along the minus strand of VZRL01004010.1, from coordinate 25,094 downwards.
GAACATGGCAAACAAAGAAGAGATAGGTGTGAAGTCCAGCTTGTTAACTGCCCTGCATATGAAAGCTGTCTTTTGTTTCATTGATTCTTTGAATAGTGATGAAAATAGCTCATTTTTGTCAAAAGCTGTCTCTACTCTGAGCAATTTTTGTATCTTGGTTGTGTATTGTGTTAGAGATTCTACTTTAGCCTTCCACTTTCTGAGGTATTTGAAATGTTTTTAATTAGTAGAGCCTACACTTTTAACATACTGTTTCTAAAAATGTCTTGGTTTTGTCTTACATTCTTGTAATTTGTATGATCCTCCTTTACCCAGGTTTATGCCTTTACATTTTTCTTCTTTTTTTAAGGTTAGCTTCCGTTTACTTTTGAGTTTTAAAATGACCTTGTTACCTTTAAATAAATCTTCAAGGTCACAGGATTTGGTATAGTTAGGCTGAGACCATCCCTCCTGTGTAGGATTCTTCTATTTCAAAAGCTCTTTGTGTTCCTAACGTTTTATTCTATCATGTTCTGTTCCTTAGGACCCTTTCTTTCCACCTGCCTCTTTGACCCCATGGATGGTAATGGAAACATTAAAAAAAAAACAAAAACCTGAATTTGGCTCCAAGACCTTTATTCATGGGGATAATCTAATGTAAGTGGTACTCCATCATCACTGACTCCTGGCATTCTTATACAAGGCGATGCTTTGTGACAGAGTCAAGATGCTAGCAGCAACTTGAACATCCTCAAGCAAAAAAAACCCCAAAACCATCCCTGCCCCTCAGAGTATCTAAGAAACTCTCTGACTAAACTGCAGGGAAATCCCCAGGGAGGCAGCACTGCATGCCATAAATTTGAAGGTGGATTTAAATCTGAAATAATTCTTCAGGCAATAGAGAATTCAGCTTTAGGTATTCCACCCTTGTAGTACTGTTCCAAATGGTCTAGAGGGATTTCCTTTGCAGGTGAATCCTAATTTATGTGCCCACACTGCTATACCTTACTCCTCAGTTAAGTTTATTTTTTGTGAAAGCTGGTTCTCCTATGAAAATGTGTGCTGAAAAGCAGCAGTCATGCTATGGCTGAGGAATTAGGAAAGTGTCTGTCCTATTAGCAAGGAATTGGTGGTGTCTCTGACCAGGTCAAAACTGTGTGTGTCGTGTCCCAGTGGCCTTTTATGAATCTGGCTGGATATGCACAGCAACAACTTTAACAATGTTTGAGTGATGCAGAATTCTAAAACTTACCTTTCAAAAGCAAGCTGAACCTGCAGAAGCTGCTGTTTGTCAGTAAGACTTGTAGCTGAAACTCATTTGTGAATTTGACACCGGGATTGTTTTTGGATGCTCAGTTGATGGTCCATGGGAGGAGCCTCAGGGATCAGGTAGTATGCAGTGCTTGAAGATTAATGTTCTTGAAAGTGGCAACCTCCAAAATGGGAGTGGTTAGAAGAGGCATCTGCCCTGAAAACATTGGCTGTGCTAAATACAGTGTGTATTTGTCTAGAGGAGTGGGCATTTGCAGATTTCTGACAGCTGTAGAGAACTTGTTTTTCATTTCTGCTTGTTTTGTGGAAAGGAGGACTTATGAAGGACAGCGTGGAAGGCTGAACGAATATGGCAGCAAGAATCTAAGCAGCTGTTTAGATGTGGGGGATGATGTCCACTTCAGTGTGTGATAACCATGCCTTATACTTTAATTATGAGTGCTCACAAGGCTTATGGGCACAAAAATAAGTGTTCAAACATAGAAGGAAAACTGCTTGTTTAGCTGAGCTGTGATGACCTCTGTGCCAAAAAAGCTTTTGAAGATCTAGAGGACAAGGATACTGTTTATCACCATTTAAATGTTGGCAGCCTATTTTGTACGGTTCTGGCTTGGGCTGACTAGGAGAAAGGGAACATGCTCCTACTTTTTTATTTATAATGTAACAGTAGAGGCAAAAAAAATTATTCTGTAGATAGGTTTTACAACATGTTGTTACAATGAAATATTATAACTACTGAAACTATCAAGATAGCTAGTAGGTTGGGAAAATAAGCTTAAATCAATTTCTGGCACAGATTTCAAGGCAAACAGCATGCCAACAAACAGTAGTACTGGAAATACAGACAGACATTAAAGCCTCTTAAATCAAACCTCTGACCTGACAGAAAATCCTTGATGACATCATTCTTCAATGATTATCTTATGTATAATTCAACTGATTCTTTCTTAACTGCAAGTTTTACATGGACATGCAATCCTTAAATATCTCTTTTTGTGTGTGTAAAATTGTGGCAGAAAACAAATACCTATAGTTACAAGGAGATTAACAAAATATACTTACCTGCCAGATGGTCCACAATTACCAGTGATATCGTTTTTAACTTATGGCTGTGGCTTGGGTTCAGCCACGCAGCATTGCCAGTGGGGATGAATGTGTTACGCTGACAGGCAGAGTCTACTCTTACACCCTTGATATTTGTCTTGATTGCTTCCACCAAGATAGCAACACTGCAATTATTCCCAATTAGTTTGATAAATATAACACAGGGAGTTGGTCCGTATACGTTCTGGGAGGATGTGTTCTTCCATATGTTCCATTTTCCGAATACTGAATCAAAAATAACTGAAAATGTGGGTGGCTAAACAGGCTGTGCCAGCTACTGTATTAATCACAGATGAATTTCAAAAATATATCGTGTACATATTGGTGTACTCTGTGTGATAGCAGTGGGGTGTGAGTCTGAGATGGTGTTTTAAAATGGCAAAGGATCTCAAATGAATGGTACAAGTCTTGTACCATCATGATACTTTCTGTAAATGCCACATATACGCTTAAAGAAACTTGGCTTTTGAAAGCACTGTGTCCTCAAGTCGTTTCAGACCCTGGTACTACAGAACTGTGATGTTACTATGAAACGTATATTGCAGAGATCTAGTAAAAAAGAAGAAGAATATGCACCATGGGGGGAAACAGTTGAAATTCAATGGCAGATTGTACCTGTTAGGAGAGATTGCTTTCCTGTGCCTGTTTCTGTCTGCACTGTCCTGGATCTTCTCACTGTCGATTTTCACCCCAGAAACTCACAAAACTCTGAGAAAAAGGGAAAACTAGAACAACTTAACCATATTAGAAGTTCAGGTTGTGCTACAGAAGTGCTGCAGATGGGAGAAGAGTGTATGTAGAAAAGTCTGCATTGAGTTAATGAAAGTTAGGTTTTATTAAAGACAAACATTCTTTTAAAAAAAGTTTTAGTATAAGAAAAGCAAAAGGAACATTCATTCAGTTTGAAATGGAAGAATTTTATAGCGTTTCTAGAAGAAGTATTATGACAGTATTTTTGAACTTGCATGGCCTAACAGGGAGATCCTGACAAAACTTAAGCATTAAATGCGAGTGTGGGTGGAAGTGGGGCCAGGTAACCTGGGAGGAATATGGAGACACTATCTGAGCATGAACATCTTGTATCAGCAATAGTGTGGCCAGCAGGACCGGGGCAGTGATCATTCCCCTGTACTCATCACTGGTGAGGCTGTACCTCAAGTCCTGTGTACAGTTTTGGGCCCCTCACTGCAAGAAAGACATTAAAGGGGCTGGAGCATGTCCAGAGAAGGGCAATGGAGCTGGTGAAAGGTCTGGAGCACAAATCTGATGAGGAGCAGCTGAGGGAGCTGGGGTGTTTAGCCTGGAGACAAGGAGGCTCAGGGTAGATCTTACCACTCTCTACAGCTGCCTGAAAGGAAGTTGGGGCAGGGTAGGGGTTGGTCTCTTCTCCCAAGTAACAAACGATAGGACAAGGGGAAATGTCTTCAAGTTGTGCCAGAGGATTTTTACATTGGATTTTAAAAGAACTCTCTCCACCGAAAGGGTTGTCAAGCATCAGAGCAGCCTGCCAGGGAGGTGCTTGAGTAACCACCCCTGGAGGTATTTAAATGTTGTTTAGATGTGGCATTTAGGCACCGGGTTTAGTGGTGACTTTGGCAGTGCTGGGTTAATGGTTGGGACTCAATGATTTTAAAGGCCTTTTCCAAGGTCTTTGGTACTGAAGGAGAAAGTGACTTTGTTTGTGACAAAGGATGTTGAAAAGTCCAAGGTATTTGATATCTTCCAAGAACTACAGGCTGATCAGCCTCACCTCAGTCCCTGGGAAGGTGATGGAGGAAATTGTGAAAACCCCTTCTGGAGCACATGAAGAGGAGGAATGTGATTGGGAGTAGTCAGCATGGATTTATGAGGGGAAATAGTGTTTAACCAGCTCAGTAGCCTTCTGTGTATAGATGAGTGGTGTCCAGTTGGAGGTCAGTCATTATCAGTGTGCTCCTGCTGGGCACCAGTTTGGCAGAAATCACCAAGGTGTGCTTGTGGCAAAGAAAGCCAGCAGCCTCCTGGCCTGTGAGAGGAGGTTTTGCCAGTGGCTTGAGGGAGGTGATCCTTCCTCTTTACCCAGCCTGGTGGGGCTTCATCAAGAGTGCTGTGTCCACTTCTGGGCTCCTCAGCACAGGAGACATGGATATAGTGAAGCAAACCTAGTGAAGGGCCACAGAGATAGTTAAATGTTGGAGCATCTGACAGACAAGAAGGGCTGAGTGAGCTGGTACTGTTCAGCCTGGAGAAGAAAAGGGTCCAGGGGCATTTTATGTTTAAGTACCTAGTGAAAAATTGTAAAGGAGAGAGAGAGACAGACCTTTCTCAGCCTTATTCAATGAAAGGATCGAAAGCCCAAGAGGCACAAACTAAAACACAGGAAATTTCACTTAAACATCAGAAAACTTTTTTTTTGACACTGAGTTTGGTCAGTCACTAGATTAGGTTTCCCAGAGATGGCGAAGTCTCCATTATTGAAGGTATAAAAAACCTTCAACTTTAACTGAGCCTGCTTTGAGTAGGTGATTGTACTGAATGATCACGAGAGGCTTCTTCCAATGACCGTTGCTGTATGAATCTGATTTTCAGATCTATTTTTAACAAAATACTTGGATTAAGGACCTTTCAAAGGATGTAAGTTTTTTAATCAGTTCTGATGTGAGAAGTCCAGAGTATTTTCTTTTCTTTCCAGTGCGTGGCTCTGAGTGTTAGGATGCTCTCGTTCCTTCTGATGCTTGTCCCACTAGAACATGCCACAAATTCTCCAAATTGCAGCACTTCTGGTACAAGGCCATACTCAAATGCTTTCTCAGTGCACTTACTGACCCTAATTTCTCTGGCTTGTGTGTACTGTCTTTCTTGCAAGTAACCTTTAGGTAAATTTTCTTTTGAAAATATTTATATCCCTTTTTTACTGACACTCTGCTCCTACAGGGATGGCTCGTGATACCACATAGCAAACTCTTAAAGGCATTTCTTCTAGCAATGATTAATTTGTCTTTTATTTGCAATGTGTACTTCTCTTTGCATAAGTGTTTGAAGAGGGAAAGGTGAGTTTCCTCTCCTACAAGTTAAAAACAAAATCCACACAAGCGAAAAAATTTCCATGTAAAGAAAATAAAACCTTCTTCGCTAAGGTGGTTGAGGTCTCCCGGATGAATGGGTTGCGTATCTCTTAAAGTTGAATCATCACTGCTTTTCTTGCTGTATAAACTGATTTCTTTAGAGTAGTCAGGATGATGCTAATCCTTGATAGCTTTGCCAGTGTGACTGATGTATAACATGAATTCAGAGAGCAAGGACTAGTGTTGGGCCTGGTCCTGCTGCCTGCTTTGTGCCTGTATGCAGCCAAGGGGAGGTTATTCACTTGCAGAACAGGTCCTGTCCTCAGCCTACACACTAATATTTGTATTAGCTCATAAAGGTCCAGAAAATATTAGAAACCTACCTGGTAGGACCTACATGTGGCCAGATGAGTAATCTGTTACCTCTACTGCTATGGGCATCTGAGTCAGGAACATCCTTGCCAGGTTAAATTTGTAATCCACTGATATCAACATTTTAGAGATAATCTGTGCAGTAGGGCAGTTTTTCCTCTTGAGGTTATTGCTCACCCCAGTCCCTTGGGGTAGAAGTACGGTTTGAGCAGTCCCTAGTGAAACTGCCGTTGAAAACAAGCGTGCAAAGGCACAAAGCTGTAAACTAAAAATGTATCAGAATATTCTAGAAGCATGGTGTGTGCTATTTTAAATTGAACTTGCTAGAACCAGCACTTAAATATTTCAAGTAATTTCTAAATGTGCTCAGCATCAGATTGTTCAGATTCTAGGCAGGAAACTGAGGGGGATGAAGTGCTCCTGTGCCGTCTAACTTCTGGTGTCTGTTTTATGTAATTTTCTAATGCATTCTTCTGACCACTTACATGATGTGGTTGTGTTTCTCCAATTACTATATAGCATGATGAATGTCCAAATTTAGCTGTTGTGGACTCTTCTTGTACTGGGGTCAGGTATGAGGGAGCAATATTGTCCTGGTTTTGATCAAGCTCACTCTTATGCCTGTTCTAATTGTAACTATCCTCTCAAATATATGGCTCTGTAGCTATCTTGATACTATTATTAATGTGTTATGAGCATTAATTACAAGAGGGAACACACTTGGAGGTGAGTGAGGTGCTCTTGAGATAGAGGCTGGGCCATGCTCTTGTTAGTTCACAGCCTGAAAGAAGGGGTGATGGTGTTTGTAGTCGTGGAAGTTCAGACTGTGGAAACAAAAACATCTGTCCCAAGTGGCTGAAGTGATTGACTTGAAAGGAATGGCATTCTGGATTTAAGAAATCAGCACAGAGCATTCATCCACTATGAATGGGTTTGTGTAATGATTTAGCAACTAGAAGTTGCATATTGATATTTTTGTCAAGTCTGGACTGCAGCAAAGCAGCCATAGATGACATGCTCTCACAAATGCTGCTATAAATGTCCTATGTCATTCTGAATACCATGTAAATCTTTGAAGGCTTTTTTTTAAAGATATGCGACTATTGTCTTGTACCTTTACTCTTTTGACAATTTTCAAGCTTTTTATAAAATAGAGTGTTAACTTTGAAACAGCCTCTTTAGCTTTTCTTTCAAAAGAATTTGAGGTAACTGTTGATGACGAAACCTTAGAGACTTTTTGGTATAGGACTTAAACAATTCAGACAGTCCTTCAGGGACCTGTCTGTTTAGGAAACTTTTATTTTTGCTTCACAGGCTTCAGTAGCATATTGCTGGCTTGTGCATCTTTCTGGTGTTGTATCAGGTTTTATTGCAGGGCCAGCTGGCAGAGGTGTGGGGAGAGGGCTTGGATACCTGCTGGAGGAGGATGTTGAGCTGTAGAGAAGAAGCCTGAATGTCTCTGGAGGCTGGGCTGTCTCTGGGGAGAGCACAAAAAAAGGCTTTTGCCAGTTGTTTTGGCAAATAGGATTCCCTGGAGCAAAGGGGAGAATGTAGTTTTTGTTGGACATGGGGTGAGGTGCAGTGCCTGGTACCTCGCACTCAGAACTGGCTGGGAAGATTGCTGGCTTCAGAAAAAGTAGTGCAGGTCTTTCACTGTATTTATTTTGGGTCTTTGCTGCACTGTAAAATGTGAAGGCCATTACCTTGTTTGAACATATAACTTGTTCTTAACTGCCACCCTACTCTTAATGTGTTAGATTTACTGAGCTCTTGTCATAATACATCTCAGTAAGGTCTAAAATAAGAATGTGTTTCTGTGATCATGGCTCTGGGAGCACAAAACTCTGGTTTTAGATATTTTATCAAATTCCGTATTTAGAAGAAAGATGTAGTTCTGCTTTTCAGGCTACAGCATCATAAAGAAGTTTGACCTATTTCTGTAGTTGTGTTCAAGGCTGTTTCTCTCTCTGTTTTCAGAGGTGTTGTCAAAGTTGACATCAATCTGCAGAAGGTGGACATTGACCAGTGTTCGAGCGAGGGATGGTTCTCGGGGACGCACAGGTGTCATCTCAACAATTCTGAGGTATGTCTGTCCCTAGGGGACCTCTCTTCAATGACAAACCTTTCCCCTGAGTACTGTTCTGTAGTATGAGTGTTATTTATTTTATAGACATTAACTGTGGTTTTTAGAGCTGAAGAAATCTTTCTGTGCATGAGTTTCAGTTGTGCCTGCATTTCAGAATTATTGGTGTTAAGTAAATCAGAAGCTAAGTTATTGTGAACAGATAACAGTTACAGGGAAAAAGATTACCAGTGAAATGATTTATGAGGTTCTGCTTTGCAACTCAAACAATTATTTTGTGCTCAAAATCAAAATAGGCTTTTAATGTCAGTGTCATTTTTGCTTGGACAGCTTTGCAAAATATAGTAGAAGTAGCTGCAATGCTAATGGTAATTATTCAGAAAAACATGGTCTTTTGATAGAATGATACAAAATAATAGGTAGAATTGGATACTGTAATCCTTCTTAGTAGAAATGCCAACATTTTGACAGAGCTGACTAAAATGTTTGTGCTCAGCTCCTTCCTGCTTCCTCTTTCTTCTGAAGGTCTATGTCTGTCTTTGTCTGCCAGCAAAATCATAGATCATTCAGCCTGGCCAGTCATATGTGTTCAATGACACTTTAAAACAAAATACATTTTGATTTTTCTTTTAGTTCTGCCATGTAAAGGTGATTTCAGAGGCACCCATTTGTTTTCTGTGAGAGTAGGCACCTTGTACACTTCTGTGCTTTTGGAAAGCAGTTAAAATATAGGGAAAGTTGACATTTGTCTACCAGAAGTGAGGAGATGTTTGCCTAATTTGCTGTCAAGTGCCAGTTTATCAAAGCCAAGTCTAAATTTAGGAAAACAGTTGGTTTTGATGAATTCAGTTGCTAACATTTTTGAGCAAGAAGAACTCAGAATTTTTGTAAACATCTTTTTCTGGTGTTTTTCACTTTGATTTTTTTCTTTAAATAAACTTGAAATGAGAAATACAGTCTTTAATAAAGACTGATTTAAGACTAAGTATTTCTGCAAGTGGACAAATGTTTTTCTTCATGAAGTACTTTTTGATTTCTGAATTCAAAGGAATACTTTTTCAAAAGAATTTGAGGTTTCCTAGAAGAAAATATTGTTTCCCATGTGATCTGGTAAACCTTGTTTTTTAATCTATGCTAGTTATCCCAAATGTGGTTATATACTTTGGCAAGTGCTCCTCCTTCTCCTAATGTCTTATGAGCAAAATATGTCAGCAGAGGGGTGGGATTGTAAGTTGCATCTCGGCAACCAACAATAAAAGTGAAAAACCCAGTCCTAGGTCTCTTGTGGTTCAGCCCCAGTTGGCAACTAAGTACCACGCGGTTGTTCAGTCATTTCCTCTGCCCCCACTGCCATGGGGAGGAGAACTGGGGGGAAAAGGTAAGACCGGTGGGTTGAGATAAGAACAGTTTAATAGTGAAACAAAGTGAAATATAATAATATTGGTGATAATAAAATATACTACTATGAAAATGATGGGGGGGGAAAAGAGGAAATAAACCCCATAAGAAGCAGTGATGCACAATACCACCTGCTGACCGATGCCTGTCCTGGCCCCAGCAGCAAGTGACCCCTCTGGCCCAGCTCTTCACGGCTTATATACTGGGAATGGCATTCTATGGTGTAGAATGTCCCTTTGGCCAGTTCAGGTCAGCTATCCTGGCTCTGCTTCCTCTCGGCTTCTCGTGCGCCTCCTCACTGGCAGAGCATGGGAAACTAAAAAGTCCTTGACTTAGTGTAAGCACTGCTGAATGCACTGTTGTTTTGGCTGTTGCTATCGCCATTATTCTCACAGTGAATCCAAACACAGTGCTGTACCAACTACTGAGAGGAAACCACAGCTGAACCCAGGAGCTGCTTTTCATACTGGTTTTTCCCATGTGCTGCTTTTCACACTGGTTTCATTGGAATCCACTGTGTGGAGTTAGGGTAACTTAGGTAGTTGCACAACAATGTTTTCCGCACGGTTTTGCTTGTAAATGCTAATGAAATCCTATTACCTGTGATTTCTTTTATCTGCTTAGAAGCAGCTAAAGAAATACCTGCTGATGTTGGAATGCTCTGCGCCCCTTGGCTAAGTCTGTCTCTGGCAGAGTAGGGAAGAGAATGGAGATCTCTGGATTTCCAGTTTTGCTTAAGTTAGACCCTCCTTGCTTTAGTTTTGTTAGGTGACTTGAAGCCATAGTGAATTTCTGATTTGACTCTGAAAGCGTTTACTGCATAGCCCATACCATGTGGCCAAGCTACCAATACCATTAAACCAAAGGCATAAAGCTCAATATTTCAGAACGTTTAAATATTATATAAATACAACTCTTCCCTAATGATATGAAAACATAGTGAGTGACTTAATGAATGAAGAACGGGAAAAAAGCAAAGTTATGGACTAATCAAAATGCTTCTTTACTTTGTTTTATATTTAAGTTAATTTTAATTTTAATAAGGGCTAAAATCTACTAGACACATGGCAGACAAATTTTCCTACTTTCTGTGCTGTTCTGAAGTGTTTGTTTTCTAAATAAAAGTCAGCTGAAATGAGGGAGATGGAGGTGCATTACAGTGAATGGAAACATATGGTAAACCAGTGGTCTGTATGTGCTAGACAGAAAAAAGAGAAGGCATGGATGCGATCCAACTTCTACCAGAAAATAGAGACTCTTGTTGAAAGTGCTGTATTGCCTTCACATAGTCTGGCACAGCAGCATTAGGAGATGATGCTAACTGTGGCACTGGGATTTGTCTTTGGAAGTTCATCAAGAGTAACCTGATTGAGATGGAATAATTGTAGTGCTAGTCCTTGCTTGTAAAAAAAATAGTGTGTGGTGGAAGGATTAAAAATATTATGACTAAAACAGGCAAAATGCTGAGACATACTAATCTTCCTTAAACTTCTATCTGTCCTTAGATTTAGGTTCTCTTCCTTAGGATTGGTGGCTCTTAAATATCTTGCTTTCTGTTTGGTATCTTCAAGTACAAAACAAAAACAAGCTCCGATTGGATTGCCCATTTTTAATTAAACTACCTAAATTCCTAAAATATAATGAAATTTTTTCCTGATTTGTTCTATTTTGTGGACAGTACATATACCTCCCTGATTTCATAGTGGCCTGGATGACCTGGAAGAACGAGAGTGCCCTCCTTTAACCTCAGAGTTAACCTGGACACTGCTTAGCCCAATCAGGCAGAAGTTAGGTCATACTTAAAACAGGAAAGCCAAATTGCAGCTGTGGCTAAAGTCTATTTCAGTTGGGATTTTTCTTTTTTTTTTTTTTAATATATATGTACATATATGTATATATATATTTTTAATAACTGGATCAGCTAAAAAGAGGCTGGTGGCCAGGTGTTGTTTTTGTGACAGAGAGCTCCATTCTGCTTCCTTCCTTCTACCTTGACACCCAAATAGGCAACAGCTTCTCCAAAAACTATATGGGCAAGAGATTTGGATTCTCTGGGCCTGCAACAAATATGACAGGTAATATCTGTAGACTTAGAAATAATTAAGTTGGGTAGATCATAAAATGATGCACGCAATCCTGAAATTAACAAACAGAAAAAGTGTAGTTACCCAATAACAAATGCGAATTAATTTCATTTAATAGTCAGTGCTGTGCAATGTGCACTCCAGGCTGCTTATGGGAGTAAGAAAACACGCACTTTTACCCTGTTTGAAACCCTTGAAGACTTTTAGTATATAGGATTTCTTCTCCGTACATGCTGACGGCAGCTGCTGGCACTTTCAGTAAAAACTTCAGAGCCCTTGTTGAGACACCAACAATGATGTCAAGGCTGAGGAGCGTCTGAAGAAATGAGCTGGTGCAGCCCCTTGAGCTCAGCTGAGTCCTGGCACTCAGCAGCATCGATGTGTGAGCAAGGGCAGCGCGCTCAACGCCGCTCCCCTGGCCTTAATGAGCCTGCCAGCAGCTTGCAGTGTGAGGCAGGCTCAGCTGACATCCCTTTGGGTTTCAACAGTATTCCACAAATGACAGCGTGCAAAAATATCCAGAGGAAATGAGGGAGGCAGAGTAAACAAGAAAGCTGCATTGCTGTCTGTATACAGCGTCTGCATATCTGTGTTTGTGGAAGGATGCATAGGCCTACTGTGTGTGTATTTATTCTGCACAAACATAAAACCAATTGAGAAGGAAAAACAAATGAGCAGTACAGCCAAAATCTTTTCTTCCGTTGTATAGCAAAACATTTGGGATCATCGTATTTTATTATACTGTATGGCAAGGTTACAAGCAACTGAAAAAGGGGGAGGAGGGGGCTGATTAAAAATAGAATTATAATGGGGACTGAGCTGGAAGAGAGGGGGAAAAACCAATGCTTTCCAGGTTTTTCAAGCAAATGCTTTTCAGTGCCCTTGTCAGAGTGGGAAAAGGCTATTAATGTGCACAGTCTGTGGGAGGGGAAGCAGGGCAAGAGATTAGCATCTGAAGTCATAACCCTCTGGGTCATATTCAGTATCATTGATTTTGCTTATTACTCACATGTATTTTTTGTCTTATCCATTAGGAAAAGTGCAGTCAGAATTAGACGAATTTGAAAGGAAAGCTGTTTGGTGATTCAATCTGAGTGAATGGGTTTATGGACTATAGTTACCTTCTAATTTGGAAATAATAATCATTCTTGGAGCTACAGATTGCATTCAAGATAGGACAAGAAAAGTACCCAACTAGAGCAGAGAGCATACGTCAGGATGTATTTTCTCTTAAAGCAACATCTTCAGTGGTAGAAAACAAATACTAAATGCTATATCAAATCCTGGGCTGAAGGGGAAATCGAAGGCAGAAAGGGCAGTGGTTCATTTCAGTGTGCAGGTAAAGAAAACATAGCCAGCACATCCTGGATTCAGAAGCAGACAGGTGTATCTGTTCTCTCCAACAACTCAGGGTATTTGAAGAGCATGCAGTAGACACAAAGAACATTTCAGATGCTATTTTAAAAATAACTCTGCATCATCTGCATTCATGGGAAAAGTCCCCCTTTGACAGTAAACCAGATCTAATCTGGCACTCCCCCAGACACTGTTACATAAAATAATGTGGAGGTTTTTCAGAGTTCTCAGTGATAAACAAGGTGCTGTGAAAACCAACTTTCAGTTTAAGGAAGATTCAGGTTGCTTAGCTACAGCATCTTTGCTTTTAAGACAAAAAATTTAAATGAGTCTGTGTTTTGCAGGAGCTAATCCTGGTTATCAATGTTTTCTTCAAAGAAGAAAACCTTTGCAAAAATTTCTTTCATCCTAGCTTGCAGTCTTGACTCAAGCATTTAAATTCATCTGGGTCAATTCTATTTGCTTCTGTTTTTCCTTCCCCCAGAGTTAAAACATTAAAAGGGGTAGATGGTAGGCTGAATTATATTTCTGTCAGAAATTAAAATAGCAGGGAGGTATTTGGTTTGTATGACAGGTGATGGTAGCATTGCATCTGTTCCCAGTTCTTTCAGATCTATGGCTGCAGTTTTTGGATCTTTCTCTGCTGATTAGAGCATCCTGTTAGGCGATGCTGATTCATTGAACAGGTGCTTCTTCCCATTGTGTTTGGGAAGGGAAGAGGTGAGGCCCAGAAGATTAGTTGGCTGGTGGAACATGACCAAAATATACTTGGTTGGTACAAAGGGGAGAAGTTGCAGAGAAGAGGGATGGATGCACGGAAGAGCTCCTCCCAGGAGAGAGACTGAGAAACTCTTTGGCTGGGGAAAGGGAAGGAAGATTGGGGAGGCACAGAAAACCTTGGAGTGAGGAGCCCGGGGCCTGTAGCCGGGCTGTGCACCATTCTCATGGCAGACTGGCTGGGAATTGCCTTTCCCAGATGTGAAGTGGCAGAGGCTGTATTGAATCCAGGCATAAACAGAGCACAGCTTTATTCGGGGTTCTCATTTGTTATCGCTACATTCAGAGGACTGTACAATGTCTGAAAAATGCCTCTGGTAGCATTAAGCACTGTTAGATATGTGCAGTTAGATGAATAAACAGCATTTTGTTTTCAAAGCATCTGATCCATTCTGTGAGAGATTGGGCAGGCTTCTCTGGGAAGGTGCACAAGTACCCCCATATCATCTTCAGAATAGCTCACCATGCTTCAGATACTTCCAGCAAGAGTTAAGCATCCTGATATATTTTTAAAACCTAGGTGTGATGAACTTCATGGTTTTCTTAGTAATCTTGACTTGTAATAGATTTTTGGTCAAAAATGAAATCACCCTAACTCCTCTTAGGTAAATACACTGTTGATAACGCTTGCTGTCATTGCAAAGGATATAGCTTCCTATGAGCTGTGCAGATTCTGTTCTTGACTTGTATAGGTTACTGTCAGTCTACTCAGGTAATATACTGCAGAGGGGTTTTTTTTGTTGTTAGATAGGAAAATTCTGCTCATGCGTACATACTGCAGTAATATTTTTTCTTGGAAAAAACCTGGTTTTTTTTTCAAGACTTGAGAAGCAGTTAACCAATAGAAAAAACTTACTGTCTTACTTTAAAAAGCTTTATCAACTGTAGTAACTGTTTTTCCTGCATTTTTAATACTTCATGATACCTACACAGGAGGCAAGTTTAATTTAGCTAGAGAAAAAAGTTACTTTTTTTTTTTTTAATAACAAATTAAAATTAGATTGAAAACATATTACAGATCTCATGATGAAAAACTGGAGACAATAGCTGCTGAATCTTTATATTCAAAACAAGGTACTGAATCATAGTAATAGCCTTAATGGAAAAACCCCCCTAATTTAACTTTATTTTTAAGCACAATTTTATCGCACTAGACATTCAAATACAGTTGTTTTTGTTGGTGACTTCTGGTAGGAGGTAAATGCTTTTTTGCAAATGAAAAATTTCTGCTTTTGGGTAATCTATGCTTTTGTTTAAATCCCAGTAATTAATATGATTCTTAATTCTGGTTTGCATTTGCCAGTAGTGTAAACTGATGGCTATCAGGGACTGGTCTCCTGGAAATTTCTTAGTCTTTACTAACCTACTTAGAATCATCTTTTGTGTTACTTCAGTACTTTCTTGCCCATTTCTGTTTGAGATCATGAATATACTAAGCATCAGTACTAACACGGAAATGCAGAACATTTGATTTTTGATCTTTAGCTTTTTGAGTATTACTGCTTTGCTATGTTTTGGCTGTTTTGTAAGCCATTACTGAGCTTCATCCTACTGCATTTCTTTATCGTTCGTCTCCTATTATGGTTTTATTCTTTCTGTCAGTGAAAAAGTAGTCAAAGGAAAAACACTTCTTCCCAACATCTTATGCATATAACCTTGTTAAGATAAATAAGATATTTATTGTCTTTGATTATTCCTTAATTTACACAAGATGGTGAGGGAAAGTAGATATTGCACAGAGGCCAATCAGACAATTTAATATTTATTATACTGTGCTGTTTTCTTCTTGCTGCAGGATCAGAATCCCTCTGAAGTTAAATTTTGTCCCCAGATTTACCACTACTGCTGTTCTCAAGGCAATCAGTTTTCATTTACTTGCATGAAATAGGTACTAGGCTTTGCTTACTGAGCTCTACTCTTTTTGTCGGAGCGTAATACCTGCTTTTGTTTTTTCGCCACCAATTCCATCTGAACATTCTAATAATTTTTTCCTCTTTCAAATATGGTTGGCTAGGGGAAAAAAGTATTCATGAAGTGGTATAACCATGCATTCTGATCTAAGCAAAGTGAGTCCCATATCTTTCATCTTAACCAGTTATAGTCTTAGTGTTACATTTTAAAATAAAACTAGAGAAACAAGTTGAGCTTTCTCTATAGCTAACAGATTGAAATATTTGCAACCCTCAAATATTTTTGTGTGTATGTTTTTATATCACTGTTTATTTAGCGCTAACCTGTGTATGTGTGCACATGTATGAACATCAGGAGAGGCTGAGCAAGCTGGGACTGTACAGCCTGGAGAAGGGAAGGTTTTGGGGATTTTCTCTGGGTGTAAATGCCTGATGGAAAGGTGTAAAGGAGACACACAGACTCTTCTCAGGGGTAGTCAGTGACAAGGCAAGAGGTAGTGCTTCAGACTGAAGCAGTAAAAAACCCCTTGCTTTTGATTGCACTGGGAGGGCAGTCAGGCACCAGAGCAGGTTGTCCACAGATATGATGGAGTGTCCACCACTGGTGACATTCAGAAACTGAATGTTTGTGGCCCTGGGCAGCCTGGTTTAGCTGAGTCTGCTCTGAGTAGGGCTTGGGACTGGATGATTTTCAGAGGTGCCTTCCAGGCTCGGCTGCTGTGTGATTCTGTGGTCAGCTGCTCTTTCATCCTTCACACAATTCATTTTTCCTGTCTGATTTATGTCCAGAAAACATGGCATCCCTCTTGAGCTTTGCACTTCCACTCTGCTTTACTTATACTTGTGTTCTGACGCTCTTCCATTGCCAACTGCTTTTGCCCATCACTTTTTTCTTTTAAACTTCTAATAACTGTGCGAAGATGTGTACGTGAGATTTTGCACAAAATCATTTGCTTTAGAGACTTTTTCTATAAGAAATTCAACATTTCTTTCTTCTATGACAATGGAAGAAAGGTAATCAGTATATCCAGATTCTTGGTTTTTTTGTGATACATTTTGAGCATTTTTAGAAACCTATCTACCAGTCAAAGCCCATGAAATGCATGTCTCATTTTCCTCTTGAAAAGTTTAGAAACTTTTGGTACCATATGTCCAATTCCATCACTAATCATATATATTTTGTGCTGTTGGATATTAATTGTGTTATTTTAGCTCAGCCAAAAGAACTTGTCTCTCTTCCAAGAAGTGAAGTAAAATAAAGCATCACTCCAGAACTTGTAAACTTTTACCAGACATGACAAAACATCATTACATTTCAATATGTACAAGATATGGCACAAATTGGTTCCAAGCATGAGAGAGCAAATATTTGCCCTGTAGAGCTTCAACTCTGAATTCATATTGTTCCACTGCCCTTCAAAGTAAATCCTGCATTACTGGCTGAAGGAGGCATTTCTTGGTAGCTTAGTTATACAGAATTTTTGTAGGGATAACAAATATATGATACTTGTTTGAAATAAATGTCTAAATAAAATACTGCAATCATCCTGATAAGAGTATCTGGAATATTTTTGTGAAAAATGGCAAGACTGATTATTTTTTTTTTGGTGGTAAAATGAATTTTAATTTTTAAATTCTTGCAGAATATGATTCCATAATAATGATTGCTTTCTAAGGGACCACTTTATTGCTACATAGACTGTGAATTATAAAAAGCAATTTTCATGAAGTATTATTCAGTAAGCTACTTAAGGAAGAAATATTTTTGCATGTTTAATGCACTTTTCAGTTATATTTCATTTCCATAGGTAATTGAGAATTGCTTTTAATTATGCATAATGGGATTATTCTAGCTGCTTTCTTACATTGTTTTTAAAAAATGGTACATTATAGCAGTCATTTTTGTTACAAGTGTAACCTAAAATTATATTCCTCGGTGATTACATGTTTATATGGAGAGACATTTTGCATCTTTGTCATTGTGTTGTACTGCAGCAAATTTAAGTTTTTCCCCTATTTGTGTCTTTGTTGCAACACTGCTAAATGGTGAAAATGTTAAAATACCTGTAATAATTGAGATGCGTTGACTGTGAAGTCCTAACTTCTCACTGAATTTTCCATAGACTTTGCATTAATTCTGTGTTTGGATTTGTATGTGTGTAATAGGAAGAATGACCGCCATGTCTCACAGATGTGGGAAAGAATTCTTACACAGTGAGAGAAAGAACTTAGTACAATGAAAGGATACTTGACTTGTCCATTGTAAACATCAAGCATTTGACTCTGTGCGCTTGCTCCACTACATTTGTTTTCTCCAAAGATACAAACACTGTTGCAAAGAACAGTCTTTGTTTTGTGAGTGGTTTTTTCCCTATTATTTATTGCCTTTATTAAGTCCCAAATGATTTTGGGTTGCAAGTGTGAGAATATTTATAATTGTCCATTCAGACAATCCATAGCTGTTTGAGTTTATAGCAATAGCTGTACTTCAGGAATTGGTCTTTCAGTCTGCAGCATGCAGCCAGTTCTCACAAATACCATTTGAATCCTTGTTTGGTCCTGAAGAGCAGAGATCTGTGGTCTCTGCAGAGAGGAGTGGAGCTGCTGACCTGTTGTGTTGGCCCTCAGAACTCCAGTTGTGCTTTGTTCTGTGATCTGTGTTTTTGAGAGCATCCTCTGTTGAGAGACGTTTTAGATCCTGGAGGGAGAATGAAGGCAGGTGGGATATGTTCTTCCCTCTTGCAGCAAAGGCTAATCAGCTCACCATTCAGGGGATCATCCTCTCTGTCACCTTTTCAGGTACTATTGATCTCTGTGTTCAATTTAGCCATCAGTACAAGCAATATGCTCTTAGTAAATACAGCTCTGTGGACATGATCCAAATTGTTAAGATCAGGCTGCTTCCTGGCAGGCATTCCTTCTGACTTCTGGAGTACTTTTGGGGGGTTAAAAGAAGTCCTTTCCTGCTTCCTCTTTTTGAAAAGATGTTACTAATAATTATTTTTACCTTTTGATACAGAGTCAAAATTGGGACAATCAGACCCTTTTCTTTTTACCTTCTCCCCCTACCAAATCCCTCACCATACTTTGCCTTTTTTGGAAGAAAACAACCCCAAGCAACTGTATAAATTTGTTTTCTTGAGTCTGCAGTCTTATTTTAAATTGGAGTCTCTAGTTAGCTTGGCCTTGCATTTAGATTGTGTTCCTTGTTTTGGCAAGTCTGCAGATGTAAGTGCTGCTACCTGTGTGCAACTCAACCTTAAATGTGGTTTTGCTTTTCTCCTCTCTGCATTAAAAGGCTTTGGAGTTGCAGCTTTCTAAGATTATTTATTTTGCCCTGATGACTATGAGTGCAAATGTGTGGTGATGCTGAGGTTATTTGCACTGTTTACCAGGAAAATCAAGTACAAATACGGCCCAACCTCTTCTTTCTCTGGTGTTTAAATGCAGACTAGATACCTTCCTGGAAAACCCTTATTAGCCATTCATGTGCCATTGAGATCCAGACAGATGTTTTATTTGAATTTGTGTGGGCTGTTATTATAGGTGGTCAGATTATCTCATCTAACACTTGTTTTTGTCTTAAAATATTCAATAAAGTCTCAGAAGTGATGAATCATTTCATCATAGGTATCTTTGGAACACTGCTGGACTGGACACATGAAAATAGTCTGTAAGAAGAAAAACAACAACTAGATTTTTGGATGCCTGCCTGAGACTGGCAGTTTGGCTTTTACAGAGGAAATGCTACAGACTCGAAATGAGTGAATCTTCTATAGGATAGATAAAAGAAACACCCCAGCCTTTTAAAAGCAGCTTGCACAGTTTACTCATTCACCTCAAACCACCATGTCCGTCTCTAAGGAAAAAGTTCAGAGTCAGAACTGTGAACATTAGACTAAATTAATTTTTTTGCTATTCTTCTCTACTTGTATCAAGTAGGTTCTCCCTTAAACTGCTATTAGCACTGATCTTGTGAGAATTGACTCAAGAAACTGCTCTGACTGAAGGGAAAAGGTTATGTATTGGAGGGCTGGTGAGTTGTCAAGACACGTAAAGATATTTAAATTGCTTCAAATGTGACTGCCAAGTACAGCCTCATTTTTGAATGACTGTCCTTACCCAAGAATTAAGTTAATGGCATACCTTTCAGGGACAGAGGCTGACAGAGTAGTTCAACTAATGTTTTCTGTATTTAAAAATGTTTTCAGTGAAAGAGCAGTTAGTTTCCAAGCTTCCTTTCCCTTTTCCTCAGCTTGAATACAGTCTACTTGATTACAACCTCTTCTAGTCTGATTTACAATTGCTTTTAGAAACATTTGCTTTTGTGACAATAAACGTGACTATATTCCTTATATCTGTGATGTAAAACCCATTACACTTTTTCCCAGTAAAAGTGGGCTTTTTGGGGAAGAGTTCTTAATGTTTGTTTCCACAGCTTCATAGAACTAGAGCAACTCTGGCACATGGTGTCACATTACAAAATACATCCTCATTATAATTTCTCCTGAAGAAACGGTACCACAGGCCCTTCCTGTGAAGATTAGATTGTGCCTCAATATTCAGGACCATCAGAACTGAAATCTCAGTTAATGGCATTCTGACAGGGACAAGCAATTCTGTGGGAGAAAGAGGAGTGGATAAAAACACTATTTTGAAGGAGTGCTGAAGAAAATACTAATTTTTGAATGTACATTGAAAGGACTGGTGCCCAGTTTGTCAATACACTCAAGCAGATTCTGACAGAGAAACCATGTACGACTGCTTTGTAAAACACAGCTCGCTATCTTCTAGGTCATGATGAGAAGATTCTTTCTTCCTTTTTTTCCCCCTAGAACTTAATATTTACAACAGTAAGTAAAAGGTGCTTTCATGTATAAGAAGTAATGAGGGAAAGAGATCAGCTGGGTTCTTAGCTAAAAAAAAAAGTATAATGGAAGAAAAATAACAGGAGCCTCTTACTTCAAGATGTAATTATTTGAGATAGTATAGTGACGATATTAACTAAATAAATCAGATGGGGAAAAAAGCCATTTTATTAAGTTTCAAATGTCTAAACTGAGAAAAATGCAGTCCTATTAATGTAATTGTTTTTATTAAGATAAGTGAACCATTTCTATTCAGTAGAGCGCTATGTAGAAAGCTGTTATATGCAAGTTAGAACTAACTTATATTTTAGACTCTAAATTTAGACTCATATAAATTTCTATCAGGCAGTATTTTTTATTGGTAAATCCCTGGGTTTAATGTTAATTTTAGATTAGTTAGAATGAAAGTAATGCTGAAATTGTTCTGTAATAAGATATTTTTTACCCAGTAAATATAGTTCTGCCATTCCAGGAGACAAGGATTCCTAAGCAATTTTCAGATAACGCAGAGAAAGAAGTTGTTCCCATAGAGATGGTAATGAGCAACTCTAAAGTTAGTTTGTCTACATCTGATCTCAGGGTTTTCAACTATATCATGTTACCTGCACCCCAAATCCTACATGAGAGCCACTGTAACAGTCTGGGCAGGCCAGGCACCTCTGCTGGACCAAACCTTCTGTGTTCTGATGTACTGACTTTAAGCATTGTTTGAAGGACCACAGGTATTTGGCAACTGATAACTTATGTTTTGGGATGAAATGAGAGAAAAAAATATGCTCTGGTTGAAGAGTTATGTCTTGGTTTACCTTTTTGTCACTGATGTTTGGATGTAATTTTTTATGGCAGCAGAGCAACTTCAGTTTAGAAGCAGAAAATTCCTTCCCTACAGCACAGTGTCCTAGCAGAATATTGCTGCAGAGGAGCCACAGAGGAAGTGTGTCTTTTGGTTTTGAGGTGAATGTCATCTTTTCAAGGGTAGTTTAAAATATTGAAAAAGGGAAAAAAACCCCCCAAACTGGGCAGTACCATGGGTACCTGCACAGGTATAGCTACTACATGCAAAGTCAAGAGAAGCTGCTCTGGATAGGTGTTCAACTTTTCCTCTTTGGAGAGTGCTGTCCTTGACATCGATCTACAACTGAACTTTTCACTACAGAACCTTGCTGTTCAAATGACTGAATATTATCAAACAGCCTTTGAATTCATAAAGTAATGACAAAGACATTTGAAAGCATTTAGAAGTTTCCAGAGCTTTCTAAAATGCTTATTTGGAGAGAAATTACTGTATTAAGTTCACAAAAGTATGTGTTGTTTATGGGCAAAAAGACCCTAAACCCATTAAAATAACCTCTCTGAAATACCTTTGTCCTTCTTTCTCTGTGCAAATTCTCTCTTCTTGCCATCTGAGCACAAGTGGACACTTGTCTGCCACCTCCTGAGCGTGTACTTGAGCTTCACTCATTAAATCAGGCAGAGCTGTCCAGTGGTTGGTATCTTCCTGGGGGCAAAATCACCTATGCTATTGTACAGGTGTAGCTACAACTGCTGGAGCTCATTAGTATTCTCTGGCGTCCTGGGGCCTTTCCAAGGACACCAGTTTCCAAGGACTTTCTTAGAAGAAGGTGGGAAAACTATTACGTTTTGGTTTTGCTCTGCCTGAGAAGTCAAAGTAGATCAAATAACTCCATTATGCAAACAAGTAAGGGATGCATTATTCATCTGTGTCGCTCCCAGTTCATGCATTTTGTATATGATCTATTTCCTTCCATTTAACGAAGAAGATAAAACCCCCTTGGTCCTGGACTAGGTAGCTATTTCTTTCTTCTTTTTTCTTTCCCTTTGTATTTTAAAAATGTTCTTGCCAGTGCTGTCTGGTAAGAAGTCAGATCAGGGTCAGGGTGTCCAGTCTACCCAAAATGAAAAGTCTGGACCTACTTTTAATTCCGAACTCCAGCAGTGAACATAATATTTGAGATTTGTTTTGCTGCTGCAGTTGGTAATGGATACATAATTGCATGCCTGGGTGGAATGAGAAACACTTGATTTGAGATCTAAGCATTCTAAAAAAGAGCCCAACTAAACTACTGTGCGGCAGGGAGCATAGCTTGCTGCTTGTTTCACACCTCACTCTTACCTTGACTGGAGGAATTATAGAATACTTGAAGATTAATACTTGATAGGCTGATAAAGAGTTACTTTTCCTCCTTGCTTACTCAGGGTTTACTTGAATGTGACTGCACAGATTCCAAGGAACTGCTTCTGAGTTAGGCTGTGAATTCATCACCAAGCCCTGTGTTTCTGAGCAATTTCAGCCTGAGGCATTGCTCTAGCAACTGTCGTGTGTAAGGTGTTTAGTTCCTCCAAAAGTCTGAAAACGTAACTCAGAGGTTTTAAAAATTATTGCTCTTTCCCTTCCTTGCTGTTCTATATTTGTGCCTACTACCTAATCATGTGTTCATGATTTTTTGCATGTTTTCTATACTCTAACTTCTCCCCATCCAAACTCAAGATCTCAAAATTAACGTCTGCTCTGGCTTCTTTCTATGAGGTGCAAAATTGGGTTTATGTTTGCTCAATCATATTAGCGTATTGTATAGATACCAAGGATCCAATTCAGAAATAAGAATTAAATTCATTTATCCACCTCAAACTTAGTTGCTTGGGCATTAAGGAACGTGAGGAGCATCTTTCTCTGAGGTTGTGTGTGTTTTACTGCTAAAATTAGGGGAAAAGACTTCCTGAACTTTCTTCTCATCCACGGCTATTGCAGGACCAAACTTACAAATACTTTTAATAATTCAGTACTGTCTAACGCTGAGTATTAACTGCAGATATGTATCTTAACAATTTCCAGTCTAGTGTTTTAATGTTCTTGGTGTAAATGTTGTTTTGAACTTGCTTTCCTTAAGTGTTTTTATGCACTTTGCCTACAGTATTTGTCAATTAATCAGTAGGTAGCAATACCAGTAATGAAAGGTAAGCAAACTAATATGTACATGCAGTCTGTGAAGAGGCTACCACAGCTTACTCTGTATGGTTGACTGTACCAAGATGGAATTTTTATTTATGAACCATTACTATAATTTTCTATTTTTTTGTGTATTCCCACCAGAAAATAAGAAAAGGAGGTCAGAAAGCATGACTATAAATACACAAACTATTTTTGGAAGCAGAACTCAGCTTTTAGGGACTTTGAAAGTTCAGTTCATTTGTGATGGATAGGTGCTGAGCAGTATAATTTTTTTTCCCCCTAAGAATGTAGTGAAAATTTAAGGAATTACTTTTTTTAGGGATTTAATTACAATTATCTATGTTGTCTTTAGTGGCTATAGGGTAGTTAGATCTTAATGACCTTATTTAAAAAACCCAACAACATCAGGAAAAAAGGCTTCAAAGCCTTGTTTCAGTCTAACAGTGCAAACAACATTACGAGAAGCAGCAATAAAGGAGACAACAATTAGGTTGGATTTTAAAGTTTTTCACCCTCAAATGAAGACTCTGACCTTGAATCTTTTCTCAGATGGGTTCAAGGCCTTAGATCAGACCTCTTCTGCCCAGAGAAGTTTTGGAGGTCCCATCCCTGGAAATGTTCAAGGCCAGGTTCTAGGCCAACTTGGTCTAGTGAAAGGTGTCCCTGCCCATGGCAGTGGGGTTGGAACAAGATGATCTTTAAGGTTCCTTCCAACCCAAAGCCATTCTATGATTCTATTATCAGGAACACATTGGAAACAGGATAGAAGGACTTAAACCTCAATGGACTGAAATGCCACCTTAATTTTCAGCAGAAGCTTAAGTGCTTTCCTGATATGAAGTCTGGCTTGGGAGTGACTGAAGAAATGAGGTCAGCACACTGTAAAACTTGTCTTCAATCAGAAAAGTGTACAAGAGCATCTCTGGATTTGTGGGCTACCCATCTTTGTAGTGAATTTTTTATATGCCTCCAGGAGGAGACTTGTAATACTGAAAAAGATTATTTGATAGGCAAAGGTATTTTCACACTTTAATAAGTATAAAAGTGACAAAAGTTGGTCCATAAGGCAACTTTCATCTGTCTAGCCCAGTTAGCAGCAGTAGGAAAGAAAGATAGGTAAAAGAGATTTTGGGGCAGTTTACATCAATTTACACAGGACTTTATGCAGCCTGGCTATGTACAGGCAGCTGAGTTGTTTCCTGTTCATGCAGACGATGTGATGTCCTGAGTGTCACATAAATGCATACAGGACACTGTGGCGGGTCGGCCCCCAAGCTGCCTCCGCCCCCCTGGGCGAACTCCTTGCTAGGGCTGTCATGGACTCCGCCCTGGGATTGCAGGAGGCGTGCCCAGGGCTCTGACTCTGCCCTCTCTTCCAGCAAGTTCGGTTCTGTTATGTATATTATTGGTTACTTTGAATTGTACTCCACCCTTGTTTGTAGTTATTGGTTCTGTATGCTTATCCCCACCCTTTCCCTCTTTCCTTATTGGTTAACCTACCCCCTTTATAAGCCGGTGAGAGAAGTTCTGTAACGGCTGTTCCTCTCCTCCCTCTCCCCCTCCTGAACACCTTGACCCTAAACCCCTTACCCTTAATAAAGGGGAGATAGGAGGGGAACTCCCTCCCGCTAGCC